>JASCZW010010894.1:0-34356 GCA_034211315.2 Aedes japonicus | reverse complement strand
GTTGAAAGTTCCGTTCGCGCAACCGAGCCAAGAACAGATCCGAACGGCCATCGAACTCCGTCCGGACCAAGCACTTCCTTCGCGATAGTTCAAATCATTGACGACGATCGCTGGGAAATCGCCCAAATAGATCCCCAGGATCTTGGTCCGGTAGAATTGACTCAGCTTCAGCGCTGCCTCGTGCAGGTGCCAATAGTCGACCATCAGCATTATCAGGTAACCTCCGAGCAGAGGCAGCCGGGTGGGCCGCTGGGGAAATTCGGCGGCCGATTGAACATGAACCGGAAACAACGGTAGATCAGTAGACCGCTTGCTAGCGACCAGAGGAGAACGCTCGGACTGAACAGCATGCTGCCGGTGTGTTTATGGATGGCTGGAGATAGTTAACTTGCACACTTGATATCAGATACGATTAGACTAAACCTGTTTGTAACGGACGGGGCGGTTTTATAGCATCACAGCTGCATCGGATACCTCTTAGTTTGAGGTTTATAATGAAGTACATGCAAATGATTACTGCAGTTGTTGTTGTACAGTGTAGCACACGTAGTTGCCACATTTAGATATAAACGGATAGGCGAGTGCTAATATCTCTAGAATTTGACAGCTGGTAGGTACTGGATATACGCCTGCTTTGTGGATATAAATGTATCATGAGAAAATCGCAGAAGGCTGGTGGATGATCTAGTTGTTAAAAGGGCCACTGATGAGTAGGATCATATTGTAACACAACTGTTTAACGCTCTTTAATAATTATCATCGATCAAATCTGCGATCACTGAGCGCCGCCACCGGCGCTCAATTGTCGTAACGGCAACGTGCGTAATTTGTAACACATGACTGTAATATGCTAATTATGTGATTTATTATTGCCTGCTGCAATTGAAAGCGGACGGCAAATGATGATGGAACCAGTTATACCAGATCGTTGGATTTCGGAAACAAACAAACGCTTGCATGTCTACTAACGACTTCTAATGGCATCCATCTCAGTTCTCACGTGGCTGGAATTTTGTTATTGATTTAAAATAACTCGTAACGTTCACTAGCTGAGAAACGTTCACTTCTCACTTACTGTTAGGACAGTCGCTACAGAACGCATTGCATGTGCCGAACGGCTTTGAGAGATTGATGTCTTTCAACTGTGAATGATTGCTTTTCATGCGGTTAATTGTCTCAACAAATTACAACAAGCAAAATCTTTAAGCCTATCGCATTTTATTTCAATCATAGAACACTTAAAACAAATTAAAACTAACAGCACTCATCGCGGTTCAAATTTGATCCAGAAGTCTGGGGGGCGATATGATCACTCCAGTCGATCGCTTCCCGAAATCCGGCAGTTTATCAGCGGGTCGCTGTTTAAGATTAAAGTTCTGCACCAATGCCGCCACAATTAGAAACATCGTGTTACGAGCGAAAGTTTCCGGCGCAAAGTCGCTTCCCGGCTCCAAAGGGTACGGATACGTCTTTTTGACAGCGAAAGTTTTCCCCGCTTATCCAGGAAACGCTCCGGTCGGAAAATCTCCGGATCACCCCAAATGTCTTTTTTGCAAGTGAATGTAGTCCAGGCCCAGCAACACAACGGTTCCCTTGGGAATGTCGTAGCCGGCCAGCGTTGTGGTCCTCCATGGCAGAGTGGGCAATTCCTGACGGCACGAGGGTGTCGATTCGCATGCCTTCCCGGAGGGTTGCCTCCGTAAAGGGTAGATTGATGCGATCGTCCAGCGATGGCAGTCTTCCATGGCCCACGACGTCATCGATTTCGGCTTGCATCTTCTGGACGACCTCTGGATGCCAGAGAAGTCGCTCCAGTAACAATGCAATCTGCGTTGTCGCACCGGATATGGCTGGGAAAAAGAAATCCACTATTCCGAGAACCAATTGGTCGTCTGGAACGGTTAAGGTAAGGTTAGGAAACAGCCAGTTCACTATTATGGTTTTGATGGTCTTACATTGAAAACTGAAGGCATCGCCTTCAAGGGGGGTTGTTTTCTTCATCTCGGTGAAATAGAGATCCAGGAAGCAGCGAACGTGGCCTTCTTTCGTGGCTCTCCAGTCGCTTTCTGAATGACCGATTCGATGAATCGGTTGACTCCGAGACTTCCTTCGCGGATCGTTCTGTACTTAGTATGATTGGGGAAGATGTACCGTGTCCACGGATGCAAGCTGTAGATTGTACCGTAGTCATCGCCGGTCCGTTGGAACGCCATGGCGTACTTGCCGGTTCTGTGGGAAATAGAAGTATTGTTAGCTAATGGTTACTTTTCCTGTTTTCTCTTTCCAGATAATCCGTCGTATGCGATAAGGTAAGTGATCTTGAATCATCTTGAGATTTGGAAAAACCTTGGATATGAATACCAATAGGGGTATTTCGTAATGCTTCTGACATGACTCACCACTAGATGGCGGGTCAGCTTCGATTGAAAGACCTGTTGACTAGGAAATGTGTGCCGAGAGTCACATGAAGTTGAAAATATCAAAACAAACGGTTCTCCTTGTAGCTGTTGCTACAACAGCTAGAGACGGAATGTGGAATTTGGCCATTGGCTGGGCGCCGACGTGCGAAGTATCCGCCACACTTGCACCGGTGAAATGATCCTTGAGTTCAAGAAGGATACCAAGCTGAAGGGCTCAGCGTATAAGAAGCTGGCCGAACAAGCCCTAAGACCGGGAGTGGAGGTACGTGCCTTGGACACGTTAGTGACTCTCCAGTGCAAACATTTGGATGAGATCACGGATGCTGGCGAAATCTCCACGGTTATCATGACCCAGTGTGGGATAGAGGTTGCCACGGCTGCGAAAGGGTCCACTTGGAACCCAAGTGGCAACAATTCGTCTGCCGGTTGCAGCCGCAGACTCTATCATGAAAGCGGAAAAATTCAAAGTGGGGTGGTCTGCCCACTGAGTTTGCACCAGCCGCCAAAAGCTTGCTTTAAGTGCTTCGAGAGCGGGCACATGTCGTGGGAATGCAAAGGCCCCGATAGGACCGAAGGTGTGGAGGATAAGGCCACAAGGCTCGGGACTGCAAGGAGCCCCCCAAATGCATGACGTGCTCTGGGAAACCAGATGACAAGCACGTCACGGGGGGTCCCAAGTGCCCGGGTAGACCTAAAGTCAAACACAGTGCGGTTAACACAACTGAACCTAAACCACTGTGCGGTGGCCCAGCAACTGTTGTGTCAGGCAGTTCGCGAGCCGGGAACGGATATTGCAATAATATCCGACCCAAACCGTATCCCTGCCTGTAACGGAAATCGGGTTGCGGATAGGTTCAAGAAGGCGGCAATATGGATGACGGGCAAGTTCCCAGTTCAGGAGGTAGTGTCCACCTCAAACGAGGGCTTCGCGGTTGCAAAAGTGAACGGAGTAGTCATTTGCAGCTGCTATGCGCCATCAAGATGGTCGGTTGATCAGTTCTCGCGAATGGTGGATCGAATGACAACGGAGCTAACTGGCCGCAGTCCGCTGGTAGTAGCGGGCGACTTTAACGCCTGGGCGTTAGAATGGGGCAGTCGCCTGACCAACCCAAGGGGCCAGATTCTGCTGGAGGCCCTGGCCAGGCTCAACTTAGACCTGGCCAACGTAGGTACTAGTAGTACCTACCATAGAAATGGAGCGGAGTCGATTATCGACGTGACGTTCTGTAGCCCTGGGCTGTTGAACAATTGAAGGGTGGAGGATGGCTACACCTATAGCGACCACCTGGTGGTTTGCTATAGCATCACCCACGGAGCTGGGCAGCGCGCAGAGGGCGGAGCACCCACTCCGTTCGTCCGCAGATTGAGGACGTCGTACTTCGATAATGAAGTGTTTACAGAGGCGCTAGAGCGAGAAAAGAGATTGAGAGATACCCAAAATTCTCGTGGGGATCAACTCGTATCAATTCTCATACGATTGTGCGACGCAACCATGCTCAGAAAGCTCAAACCTAGAGATTAGCAACCTTCCATCTCTTACTGGTGGACAGAGACGGCCGCAGACCTCCGGAGATCTTGCCACCAAGCTAGAAGGAGGATGCAAAGAACGCGATCGGACTTGGACATATTGGAGGGTCGCGCGGTTCTAGCCACCGCTAACGCCTCACTTAAGAAAGAGATTAAGGCCAGCAGACGAGCCTGCTTTGAGGGTCTGTGTTCGAAAGTTGATTGATTGATTGATTTATCTTTATTACGGAGCCTTTCAGCTACAGCTGGTTCGGCTCCACAACAGTGTTCGAAAGCCAACGCGAATCCATGGGGTGACGCCCATAGGGTGGTAATGGCTAAAACCAAGGGCACGACAGCTCCAATTGAGCAATCACCAGAGCTACTACAGGTCATCATCAGGGGACTCTTTCCGAGTCACGACCAGAGTCCCGGGCCCCCTATGATGGCGAAGCGACCGTCACGATCGAGGAAATCATTGCGATAGGCAAATCGCTGAAGCTAAACAAAGCGCCAGGACCTGACGGTATAGTGAATCTGGCCATTAAAACGGCTATCTCACTGGCGCCCGGAATGTTCAGGGCGGTGATGCAAAGATGTCTGGACGAGGGCGTCTTCCCGGACGCCTGGAAAATCCAGACTCTAGTACTGCTACCAAAGGCATATAGACCTATATGCCTGTTTACAGCAGGTAAAGTGCTCGAAAGGGTTATTCTTAACAGATTAACCAAGTACACGGAGGGCTTAGACGGTCTGTCTAAAAATCAGTTCGGCTTTCGTAAAAAGAAGTCGACGGTGGATGCAGTTCTGTCCGTAACCAAAACGGCCGAAGTGGCAATCCAGCGCGAGAGGCGAGGTGTCCGCTACTGTGCGGTGGTCACCCTGGACGTGCGAAATGCGTTCAATAGCGCCAGTTGGGTAGCTATCGCTGACTTGCTCCAACGTTTTCACGTGCCGGGATACCTGTTCAAGATTCTGGGAAGCTATTTCCAGAATCGCGACAGAGGCAGGCCAGAAACGTGTCCAGATCACCGCAGGCGTCCCGCAAGGTTCGATCTTGGGCCCGGTGTTATGGAACATGATGTACGACGAGGTACTGCGGCTTGAATTTCCGAGCGGGGTGAAGTTCGTCGGGTTTGCAGATGACATCACCCTTGAGATATGTGGTGAATCCATCGAAGAGGTAGAACTGACGGCCTCGCACTCCATTGGCATTGTGGAGGGATGGATGAGTTACAGGAAACTGGAGCGAGCGCACCACAAGACTGAGGTCACGGCGTTAATAACCGAAAATCGGAGCAGCACGCGGCGATTAGCGCAGGTAACTGCACAATCGAATCGAATAGGGCTCTGAGGTATCTAGGGATCATGATCGACGACAAGCTGACATTTACCAGTCACGTCGACTACGCC
Organism: Aedes japonicus; assembly: GCA_034211315.2. NCBI lineage: Eukaryota > Metazoa > Arthropoda > Insecta > Diptera > Culicidae > Aedes > Aedes japonicus. Next base: position 29,017 of record JASCZW010010894.1, on the reverse strand, counting down.
TGCAAGAAAACCTCCACGGCTATATCGGCATTATCCCGCAAGATGTCGAACAGCTCAGTAGTACAGGGGAGCAAGCGCAGGCTCCTGGCAAGCGTCGCCTTGTCGATAATGAAAAATCCGCAGGACCACCAGAGCTACATCGATGGCCAGGTGGCAGATGGAGTGGAATAATTCCACCAAAGGGTCGGTGGACCCACCGACTAATTCCAGAAATATCTGGATGGGTTGAGTGGCGTCATGGGGAAGTAACCTTCGACTTGACACAGATACTGCAAGCCCTGACTGCTTAGACAGTATCTGCATAAGTACGGGCACACTGAGTCCTCAGTGTGCCCCATATGCGCAGAAGCAGACAAAACTGCGGAACATGTGTTCTTCGTCTGCTTCCGCTTCAACGACGCGAGGAACGACATGATGGCCGTGAGCAGTCGTGACACGACACCGGACAATCTTGTCCAGAGAATGTGTAAAGAACAGGATACTTGGGACGCGGTAAAAACGGCGGCCTCCCAGATTGTCTTAGAGCTACAGGACAAGTGGCGAAACGACCAGCAACAGGCCAGAGGGATAAACTAACTACCACAGCCCTAAGTAGTTAGACATAAGCGGGTGCTTAATGCACAATAGCCCCGAAGTAATACTGAAAGGTGGTCCCGGGGGGGACCAAGGCTAAAGGCTCGGGTGGTTTTTAGTGGGTCGAGGAGTTGACACCCTCATCACCACACCCTGAGTTCTTCAGGAGTCTGTGAACAGATTTTCCATCCCCTTAAAAACCTTTTTTTCGATACATATTCCTGTATCCGAAAGCTAACTTCTGAATCAAGCACTTGTTCGGTTTATTATTCTTCTGTGAGATTGTTCCTTATTTTAAACATGAGCAGTTCTCTGGAGTTTTACTGATCAATGAAATGTAGCGCTCATGAAACTTGCATATATTTTAAGATATTTTGAACCGAACGGTAAATTTCATGAGAAACTAATATTTATAATTTTATGGTTTCATAAAATTGTATTTTTATTATTTTACTTTTGAGACGTCTTTTGAAATCAAAAGATTAAAAGATAATTGGCTGAATGGTATCGAACCCTAAAATTTCTTGTTAAAGCAGAGTATAAGAACACCAATGAACTAGTGACTTCAATATTAGCTGTTAATTCCGACTGAAATCGAAAAACCGCCGAGATTATTGGAGATAAAAAAAATATTCGAAATTATTATAAGTTTACCTTCTGAACGACTTTGTAAAGGCATTTGCTATTAACTTGGGATCAGATGGAAAATGAAGATATGATTTGATTTCGACCATTTTTTGTTCACATTTCCATTGTTAAACTACAAAACATATAAGATTTAATCTCTAAAGCTCCTGGAACAATGGGTTGGGGGAAAACAAAAAATCAGGCATTTAAAATATCTTCTTCCCAAATTTGTATTCAACCAAACGCCGATTCGACCAAACGTCTATATGCAAAACATCCATTCGGCCAAACGTCTTTATGCCAAACGTCCATTCGGTCAAACATCCGTATGCTAAACGTCCTTATGCCAAACGTCTTTATACCAAATGGGGTATCATCTGTTGAAGACGGTGTAAATGTCTTTTCATAAGAGTCGGACCAAGAATGTCCAGACCGTGCTAGGAAACATGTTGGCTTCGGTAATGTTGACTATTTTCGGTAAACGATTTTTAATCGTCTAGTTCTTTATATTCTTCCATTAAAGCACCGAACCTATTTATATTATAACTTGATTATTTTGCAATAATTTTTCGATAACCAATTATAAGGCTGCCGACTAGCATTGGGCAAATTATGCCTAAGTATCGATATCGGAAATTCGATTCATATTTGACCATTAGATTTAATCGATACTATTTCATTCAAGCATAGAAAATGAGTTGAACATCTCTTTTATGTAATATTATATATTATTTCGGGATACATCACTTATTCAAAAGTCAGATTCAAAACAACAGCAACAAAACAAATCAGATATTACAGGTTATCAATTCAAAATGTTCAATTCTTGATTCAGTTATTCCAGTATACTTCTGTAAGTGAACTCAAGAACGCCAGTTTAGCCATGCGTGAGGAATTCAACGTGTGCCTGTTATCCATAACTTCCCTGTCCGAGAGAACAATCTCTCGGGCAGTACACTGGTCACCATTCTCGATAAGAAATCTCGAGCGATTGGGGAAATATTGGGATATTCGCTGTGAATGCTTTCTCACGCTTGAAGAGTATTCACAGAACGCAGTACGGCTGGTTATTGAAAACAAAATCATAGTTCACCCGAAATGTCCGGATTTTCGGAGTCGAGAATTGCAGAAGATTCGCGAACCTGGAAAAAATTGTCATGCATATATTGTTAATATATCCAGATTGAGAACGAACTGTGTATGACATACAATTTCTCGAGTAATTCATGATTAGGGCCTAAAAGCCAATTGTAAACAATGACTTTAAATGTCGATTTCTCTTGAATCTTGAATCAGTCTCGTGAAAGCAGCATCTGGTGAAAGAATGTTAGTTCTACCAAATGGAGTAGCTGGATATAGTAGGATTTTCGTGATGAGTGAGAGATCAACGTTTAAAGTCATTGTTTGCAAATGGCTTTTAGGCTCTAATCATGAATTACTCGAAATTTGATCATGTAAATCCCAAAGGCTTCCAGGAACTATTTTTTTCATGGTATCAGATGAAAAAATCGAAAGAAATGTATCAATGCTGTCGATTTTTTATGCTTCAAGAATCGATTAAAAAAATCGAAAAATCGAAACCGAAGTATCGATTTTTCGACTTTCGATACGATATCGCCCATTGCTATTTCCGACAATAGTTGCACTCACGTGAGAAGATTGGTGCTTTATAAAAACACATTCATGGCGTTCTGGATAACTTTGTCAATTGTAATACAAAGAGAAAAGCGGAACAAATCAATGCAAACAAAGCGAAACGGGAGATGTGAGTAACGCGGCGAAAATACTAATAAAAGGGTGCTTAGAATACGTTAATTCTCCTTCCTAAGAACTAACATTTCCCTTTTCGACTTGATACTTTCTACAGTCTAATATAATGATGTAAACCCTCAAAACAGCCTCTCTTTCATTTGTATTACTGTCTCTTTTTTTCTCACGGAAAAGTTACTCAATTTTCGTAAAAAGTGGAACAACTCAAACTATGAGTTGTTCCACTTTTTAAGAATATTGAGTAACTTTTCGATGCCGGCTTTCGATGCCAGGTAACATTTTTGCATTTGTATGATTGTATGGCAAGTACAATCTCACCCTATGCCCAGGGAGTCGAGAAATTTTCCTTAATGAAAAATTCTTAGACCAATCCGGGAATCGAACCCAGCCACCTCCAGCATGGGGTTGCTTTGTAACCGCGCCTTTAACGACTGAGCTAAGGGAGGTCCTCTTCGGGAGCAAGCTCAATTTTTCATTCACCTTTAGTATACCATATTTTCACAAGAACCAATCAGAACCAACAGTAACAGTCGTCCGTTAAATTACACATCACACGAACCCACCATTCACACAATTCCTTCCAACACTTACTCGAACAGCACCCCGGCCTCGTCCCGGTTGATCCGCTCCCCGGACAGCACGTGCAGAAATGCGTTGGAAAAGCACGCGAAGAACACATTCGGACACATCACATAGCCACCATCCTTCTCCATGAATTCGCTCTCGTGGGCGTGCTTCGGCCCATACCGGAGCATCTCGAGCAGCGTGAGAATTTCCGAATTGGTTTCCGCTTCCAGTTCGTCGAACCTCCGGCCGAACCCGTAGTCGCGCATGTAGCGCAGAATGAACCGTCTCTGTTCCTTCCAGTCGGGACCTTCGGTGAAGAAGATTCCCCTCCGCTGGAAGTTCTTCTCGCGCATCCGAGCCAGGAACAGATTCGGACGGCCATCGAACTCCACGCGATTCAGCACTTCCTTCACGATGGCCAAATCGTTCACGATAATCGCTTGAAAGTTACCCAGATAAACTCCGAGGATTTTGGTCCTGTAGAACTCGCACAATTTGGTGGCAGCCTTGTGGATGTGCCGATAGTTGATCATCAACATGATGCCATAGCCGCCCAGGAACGGAATTCGCGGCGGTCCACTGGGGAAATTTTTCGGTCTCTCAAATAGGAACTTGTAGCACCGGAAGGCGATCAAACCGACCGTTACCAACCACAGAAAGATGGTCGGTGTTACAAACATTTTTTTATAAACACTGCGGAAGTCAAGCACCGACTGAACGCCACAACATTGATGCTAGGTAACTTTATAATCTCGAGGCGTGCCGATCGAGCCCAGAAGTGTCTGATAAGCCAGTGGGGACAGTAGATTTTTTTCCTTATTCAATGCGTTCTCACTCTCTTCTGCAGTCAACGAGAGTGTACCGTGATGCATTGCAATCGAACGCAGTGTTGTTTACGTTCGAGAGATAGAAAAACTTTCAATCTTGTCCGTCGCTATCTAATGGGAGCGATTCAGTATTGGTGCGCGTAAATTACGCGTTTCCGACTGGCTTTCATCCCGAAAAATAGAAGAGATGCCGAAAGGAAACACGTAAACATGTTGATTTCTGCATCCGAGCGGGTTTTCCCCCACGTGAGGTCACAGCTGATCTGATGAGGAATAGTTGCCCTTTGATAACAAGATGCCGAACTGGTTTGGGGCTGAAAGTGGGAACCTATACCGGATAACTAACAAATATAAACTAGCCCTTGATGATCGATTAATTGTTCGGATTAAGACGAGTCTTGCTCAAAACTTAGAGAACGTTGATGTTGGTAGTCTGTCTGTCTGTCTAAGGCGATTTTCATCGGCGGAGTTAGGGGGTTAGAGGGGTAGCCTTTTCACAAAACGAAGTATTTCGTTTTACAATGTCAGGAAATTTGAACTAATGGATTAGTGGATTTTAGATTTAAAATAAAACCTGAACCGCAATTGTACCACGTTCACAGAAAATTTTTATTAATTTTAACAAGCGCGTAAAATTTCGCCTCGTTTAATTCCAAGCCAAAGGAGGCGTAAACATTGTTTGCATACAACAGGCTAGATTCAGGCTTTATCTGGCTTAAATTTACATGAAATATCCTATAATTTTCTGCCAAATCTAGAATTCCCTTTATGTGCATTAGAAAACGCAGAAAATTCAATGTTTCTTTTTATCTGTGTGCCTCGAGTTCTTTGAACAATTATTTGCCATTAGTAAACTACTTGGACAATGTTCACTTTCTTAGAGTCTTCTTTCTTAGCGTTTCAAGCTTATTGCTTTCGCAAATTGCTTACTCTAAACTTAGTGTTCTAAATTGCACTTCCACAGTTATTAATTAAGAGCTTTCGATCATCATACCCTATGCCCAGGGAGTCGAGAAAGTTTCCTTGACGAAAAAGGCTTAGACCAGACCGGGAATCGAACCCAGCTACCTCCAGCATGGTGTTGCCTTGTAGCCGCGCCTTTACCGACTGAGCTAAGTGAGGGCCACTTTCCCAGAGTTCGAAGTCAAATTCGGTATCATGACGGAAAGAATATTTCTCAAGTACTTTTTCAAACAAACGTAGGGTAGGGAACGGCTTAATCAGGGGTCACTATTTTAATCAGTTGTTACGAAATAGGTCTATAACTTCTACATTTCCAAATTATTTCACTATTAATGATACGATTAAAAGCTTTATCTATCGGGCCAATGATTCGATGTATGAATCATGATTGATTACCAATTTATTACTGTCATTTTGAAGATTTAAAGTACATCATCTCGAAAACCAGCAGTTTCTTACCTGCTGAGGAAGTTCGCTCAAATTTTACCTTTGTGTATTTTGCATTTGATCGCGTGTACCGGAGAGCATGTCTTTATCAGCTCTCTCTCACCACTAGGCTTGTTGCCAGAATGTGATGTTTAACATTGAGTTAGATTTATTACATATTTAGATAATCTGGAAAAACTATTTATTTCATGTTTCTTCCAGTCATTGGAAGTTGATCTATGCTTATGATTATATTGTCCATCATCTGGCACTATCATATGCAATAAAAAATATGTTTTGAAGCTGTCCAATAGTACCCAACGATGAATAATGCTTGGTTGTTGAGCCGCTCAACTTGAGCGACAGCTATGGCATCACTGTTGCTTTTGAGAGAGCCCATGTTTCCTCTCTTCTTTGTTAACCATGGATACAGCGCACCGGTAATGTAACGTGAAGCCAGCTGTCTCTTGCATTTGTTTGTTTATAAACGAAGCATCCCGTTTGTCGTCACAGTTGCGTTGGCTAACATTTGCGTGAGAGAAAATGAAATAAGAAATACACATTATCAATCTAAAGATCAATGACAAACTAAAAGTTTGCTCGTGTACGTCTGTCCCATAACCTGCTAGTAGACGAGTTTGTGATCATAGCAATCGACATGTTTTGGTTGATTGTTTTCGAGAGCGGATGGGTAAAGCGAAGGAGCGGGTTGAGGAAATTGACGTTTGCAGCAAATCATGAACTGGTCTATTTCATTTCGCCTTCGCACACCTGCACGGAATCGCACTCATACAAAATCGTTAGTTTTTGTACAGATTGAGGAGCTGAAGAAAACATTTTTTTAATCGGCAAGCAATGCTTTTAAAAAGTCCCTGCTAATGGGAACTTTATTCCATGGCTATTAAATTTTCAGAGTCTAATGCTCGTTACAGAAGGCATGTTCCGATACATCAGACGTAAACAGAGGGATTAATGTCCAAATAATGGCAGTTCTAATTATAGATTACATGCAGCTTCATCAAATGTCTCAGGTGCTGAAAAGACTGCTTAAAACCCGTCCCGTACCCTATCTGTTTTTGTAAACAAAGAGGGGAAGTAAAGTTTAAACGCCAATTTTTTGCCAGCATCCTTACAGATTTCATTGAAACTTCCCGGACATGTAGACTTGGGTCACAAAAAGCCATGCAATTCGCAGTAACTATGCAATTAGTTACATCTCGATCAGTACAATTCGAAGAAATTCTTCTTCTTATTGATTTAGTTTCTCACCACTAATCCAGTACTTTAGGCTAAGATTCAGGTTAGCACGTAGGGTGAGAATGGTTCTAGAACTCTAGAATGGTGGTACTTTAGTTTTAAATTATAAGTTAAGTTTTAATCTTATATAATCACTTGACTAGTTAAGAACTAGGATATATTAGCTTACATACAACGCTCGTAAAAAAATGAATATTTCGAGTGATGTAATCCTTGTTGCACTAAAATAGTTTAAGACTCAATGATAAATATCACTCAATTGTATGTTCTATTTGATGTATTATTATTTCCTAACTTTAATCCCAAAATAATAAATACTGTCATATTCAAAATCACGTTCCGGATGCTACTTTTACAACAGATTCTAGAAAAATAGTCACTAGACTGAATACTGAGATTTGAAAGCCTGAAATTTACATGATCGTTGTCTTTGGTTTTTTAAACAACATCAACGCAGTCGGTTTCACGCGTCCCAAGGTACAAGTTAAAATTTATTCTCTTCCGTGACAGATGTTGAATAAAATATTTAACAGATTGAATTACATTGCGCGTATATGTAATGCTTGCAAATTGAAGTTGCAGACTTGCAAATTTAAAACGCAGTGTAACACACGGATCTCATTTGCTTGGCGATGGCCAACGACTGGCTTTAGCACTGATTTAATTTAAATGTTCTCATTTTGGAGATTAATGATGGAGGAGATCTCGCATTTAGAAAAGAAAGACCAGAAGTAATCCTTCAAGATGTGCTTATTTTCACCACTACCACTAGTGCCCATTGTTTTATTAATTTCGATTACCGAATTTTGAACTTTTCTGTTGGAAACTAGAACTAGATCCTTGATATCGAAACCGGCAATATGAAGGATTCGATTTTAAATTACTAGTAGCGGCTTTTTGAGAATATCATTTTGTGTTCCTCAACTTATTTCTGTCAAACGGGCCGATCCTTTTATGTGCATCCAAGAAGATTTACATTTACATGATATTTTCGAAGAGCAGTTTAGAAGAAAGAAGTTATTGCACGTTGTAGGCTGTTTTCTTTCTTTTGTTATTGTGTCTCATCCGATTGCTTACAAGTCCGATGTCATACCCGATTACCTGTCAGTGTCAGCCGACCGTCAGGTGCGTTTGCGTGGCGTTGGAGTGAACTAACAGTGTGTCGAGGGGTCTTCTGGACAGTAGAGATGTGCAGCCAACTAGGGATGGCTTACAAGCATCAAAGGAACCTTGCAAAAAAAGCAACAGTCAAAAATGATCACGAAAAATTCATTTTAAGTCGGATATTTTTGAAACTCTCAGGGAATAAATGTATACATATTAGCTATGTTTTTGCCAAGAAGGTTTATTCTACCTCTTCTCGTAAGCTAAATGTCCGCACCTTGGACTTAACGCTACCAATCAAATCCTGTGCAACTTTTTAACGCGCTTCCTTCCCCCCTTTTTTTAAATTCTTGTCGTGTTTGAAGACCTTTTAAAATTCAAAACTGGCATGTGGCAGACGAAACCTCATCGTTTGATCATAAACACATTTTTTTAACTGAATTGGAGGTGATTTTGCGCCTCCTGCATATATGTAGAAATTCCAAGAAAACAAACTAGGATCAGTATGCGCAACAATTGAATTCAAATTTATTATCAAATGACATTGATATTGAATCGGTTCAACAGTTGGAATCACCTAAGAAATTAACGAAGTAATTGTAAACTTCTACAACAAGAGCTGCCCTATGACGCAATCGAATTCGAACAATAACGTCTCGTGGTGGAACTCGAAGCTTGAGCGTCTTAGAAATGTCTCTCGTAAGTTGTTTACTAAGGCGAAGAGCACTCAGATTGGAGTCACTATAAAGGGCGAACACGAAATTATTGCGACACATTCAACAGGGCATAACTTTTTACCATTGGGTAAAAATCACGGCAAATTTTGCACACTTTCTCATTGATGTGTATTGTTTACATGCTGCATCGAAACTGAAGTCGTGGTTTTCGATTCAACGAAAATGGAGGTGAACCAACGCGAGTCGAGAGAACAAATTCTTCCAAACACCTTGAATTTCCTGACCCGTCGCACCGGCAGTTGGGAAAAATGTTGAACATTCACCCATTCAAGCCGTCTCCAGAGTGTTGAAGCGGTTCCAGGAGCGGTTGACGTTGCACCACGGCAACGGAGCTGGAAGAAAACCGGGACCGGAGAACAAAAAGACGGAGGGAAAGGTGAAGCGGATGATTAAAGCAAATCCAACGTCTCAAGCCGTGGTTGGCTAAAAGATCGGCATGTCGCAGAGCTTTGAAGTAAATATATGTATAAAATATATGTATAAAACTACCCTAAAATTTTGGTTTCATTCTAAACATTATAAGAAAATTGGCATGACATTTTCGGTGTCGCAATAGTTTCGTGTTCGCCCTTTAGAAGAGCGAATACAATTATGAGACAAGGAAATCCAAGAGGAGAACTTGGAGACAAACGTGCGAAAGCATTGACAATACGCCAATAGTTGCAAGGCTGCAGAAAACTCTTGCAATGGATCATACGGTTAAACTTGGAAACATTAAACTCCTAGACGGGTCTTTCACTAAAATCCCACATTTTCCGGGCTCGGAGTTGTGTGAGAATTCTGATTATATCGGTGTGAAAGGATGTTCCTTGTAGACTTTACGAGAGTCTAACAGACAGAAATGCACAATACTAGATATAGAGGATGAAATCTTTACACGGTCCATGGTAGAATATGCAGTTAGATCATTTCAGCCATTAAGCCATTTAAGCTATTGCTTCAAATGGATGAGACCGTGCTGGTTCCGTTTCTAATGAAGATTTTAAAGGCAAGCTTAAGGCTGAACTACATCCCATCAAAATGGAGGTTAGTAAGAGTAATTTTCATACCAAAAACTGTTAAGCGTGATAAGACGAATCCAAAATCCTTCAGACCTATTAGTCTTTCATCAGTGCTGCTGAAGACAATGGAAAAAGTTTTGAAGGAATATGTCGAATCAACTTATATGCAAAAGCATTGTTTGTCAAAATTTGCTTATCAATCTGTTAAATCAGTTACAGTTACGCTAGTCGGAAAAGTCGAAAAATCTGTGTCAGTAAAAGAAGTAGCACTTTGTTCTTTCTTGGATACTGAAGGAGCGTTTGACAATACATCTCATTTCTCAATGGCTCGAACTATGAAGAAGAGGAATTTCAACACTAGCATTGACAACTGGATCCATACTACGCTTGCAAAAAGAGAATTCACTTCTGAGCTAGGAGGAGCTTCTATTAAGGTAAGGGTAAGGGCAACGAAAAGTTGTCCTCAAGGAGGGGTACTGTGGTCCTTAGTTGTAGACGATCTTCTCAGATGATTAGGAAGCAAATGGTTTCGAGGTTGTAGGCTCTGTGGATGACATAGTCATCTTAGTAAGAGAGACGTTTGGCAATAAGTATCGGGTAGAATGTAACAGGCTTTAAAGGTTACCCACTCTTGGTAAATAAAGGAGGGTTTAAACATTAATCCATCAAAAGTAGTAATTGTACCTTTCAAAAGAAAGAGAAAGCTTAACCTTAAAGCACTCGATCTTGGAGCAGAACACATCCGATTTAGTGAACAGGTTGAATACCTAGGCGTAATACTGGATGCTGAACTGGAATGCACACCTTGATGATGCGATAAGCAAAGCTATAAGTGCTTTATGGATATGCTCCAAAACCATTGGCAGAAACTGGGTTTAAGATCAAACATGATTATGTCGGTCTACGCATCTGTTATACGCCCAACATAATTTACACTTCGTTGGTGCGGTGGTCTTAACCCAAGGAAGTTACTGCAGAAGTATAACTTGCAAAACTTCATCGACTTGCATGTTTTGCTATAACTAGAGCTATGCGCAGTACACCATCGAAAGCATTAGATGAAATTCTCAATCTGCTGCCGGGGCATGAACATGTGCCCAAAATAAAAAAGCAAGATTGTAATGCAATTTCGCATGATTTGGTTTCATTTCTCGTAATGGATCGCAACTTGGAGAAAAAGAACCGCGACCGTCAGCATGACGGCTCTTCATTGTAACCATCGAGTCACCACAACAAGTTGAGGTGAACGGAATAAAAGCCCTACAGTTGCTTCGGTTGTCGAGGCACTCAACGTTACAACAATGAAGCAAATGTCGGTCGCACACACTTACATGGCTTCGTTTATTTCATAAAACGCATGGTGACTTGATGAGAGGGCGATAGGAGGGTGATGACGAGTGCAAATAAAAATAGAACACTTGACATCGGAATAGCAACAGTAGCATACGGCGTAGCGGCGTTCTGTGCCATTATCTCACCCATATTGAGAAGTTGTTGACGGTTGAACAAAAACCCAACGGTTGCTGCGACTGTCGAGGCACTAAGCACACAGCGATAACCGCTTGCACACACTTGCATGGCTTTGTTTATACCATAAAAAGCTTTGTGGATCATGATGGGCAAAATTGCCTTTTCAGAATCATGCGGAAATCTCAAGATATGATTGCAAAAACTGCAATTGCATTTTTTGCTACAATTTCAACTTTTGGGTGTAGAGGCGGAAAGAAGCGCTCGGATGCTGAAAAGGTCTAGGCATATAATGTTAGGTGATCTTACGGTCATATGAGTAAATTACAACATTTTAAAAGAGAACCGGTGATAACTATTAACGGAGACTGAATAAAACCAGAGGACAACTATAACGTTCCCTACAAGGTATGCGAAACATCGCGTATAGATTGGGAAGCCAGAGGGCCCACTGTTTGCCAAGGTTCAATCATATTTTTCACAGATGGCTCAAAAATTGACACGGGAACTGGGACAGGAATCTATGATCCTGGAATCAAAATGTCAGTGGCTATTAAACAGTGGCCAGCAGTTTTTCAAGCAGAAATCTTTGCAATACTATAATGCGTGAATGTTTGTCTGAAAAGACAGTACAGATATAGACAGTCAGGTAGCTTTAAAATCATTATGCGCATATAAATGTACATATAAAATTGCCTGGGAATGTATTTTGTCATTGTTCACAGTTCACAGTTGTTCACAGTATATCAAACTGTACTATAATGTAATGGAAATTAAATGCTGGGAAGAACAAAAGGTGATAACCAATTGGTTGGCTATCAGAAAGTGTAACCAGTCAAAAAGATTTATAAATCCAAACGCAAATAAAACCAATAAGCACTTAGAGCTCAATAAGAGAGATCTCTGTACATACACTGGCCTAGTAACAGGGCACTGTCCGAGCAGATGGCTGACAGCCTATGGCTTACAACACGTCCCACCAATATCTTGGTGTTGACTCATGATTTTTTAGGCCACCTCGCTTATTCTTGCGACCCAGTGTCTGTTTTTATCCCTTACTATCATAGGAAATGTAAAGCATTTCGAGACAGTGTAGATGAATTTTATTTGTTTTGAAAAATCAGAGGTCAAAATCAAGGTTGATGAACAAATGAACTCTTTATGCTTCTATCACTACTCGTTTCTTGATACTCATTAGAGTTTCCAGGGCAACTTTGTTAAATTTCCTGGAAATGCCAGGCTGCTAACATCTATATCCACTACCGATGGAAAGGTAATAACTCCCGCTATTTGTTTCTGGTGCTATTCTGGTTATGGGAGCAAGCAGATTCCAGAAAAATACGCTAGAGGCCATTGTTTACAAATGTTACTTTCGACATCAACATCACATCAACAGAAACATATATCATTTCTTCATTAGATACTCAAAATTATCCTCACCGAGATGAAATTGAATATTGATATTGAAAACAGCACAGGCGATCAAACCCGAATAACGATTTCGGGTACAGAGAATACTGTTTTTTCAAAATTCATATTCACGAAGATAATTGGTCTGTCCGTTAAGGTTTTCTTCATATCCAGCTCATTTGAGAGCAGATGAATTGATTTATAACGGCACTGCTGCGAACCATTCCTGTAAGGAACTCACGGGTTTTTTCTCCACCGGTGAAAAATCCCCTGGTTAGCATTCTGCTAGGCGCATCGATAGCCAATTCTAGTCCGCCTGCCATCCGCTTTCGTTCCAGATCATTTTAATGCCTCGGTTACCGGAGTATTTTCACAAAACAACAATTAAAAAAAACCCAAAGCACGAAAATTCGAAGTAAATTTAAAATTTTGAATGGGAATTTTTTTTTCGATTGCCGTTTGGAGTCAGCATTCGAGTAAGTTATTCTAGCAAACTGCGCCCATTAAAAGCTCCCTCAAGGCGGAACCTGACTCCACCCATATTGACCGGTCATCGGCATTCAGATGATGCGTATGGCCTTTCCATATTTCGTTGAAATTGGGTCAGCAGTGAATCAAAAGGGAAAAGGGAAATAAAAGAAACGCCTCTAGACGTGGATTCAGTTGCTTAGCATACACGTGTGTTGGTATAGTAGACTTTGATCTGGCATCAGATTATCACTTGAACAGCAAGCCATGAGATATTTTTCTATTTCAAGTTAGAATCCCATAGCTGCCTTATTTTGTTTTCGTTTTAGTTTGTTACTGTGTTGTAAAAAATGTTTATTTGATTTCGAAGTTTATTGTGAAGCCATCACGTTAAAAGGAAATGAAATTCATCTGCGGTGTTCTGGATTCAGTGCACGCTCCTGGAGTTATCATTCCACTCGAGTGGACTTCAAGTATGAGCTTTTACAAACAAAATAACCGGCATTGAATATCTGAGACAATAGAATCGTCGAACGAATGGAGAACCACTTGAAATTTAACTCAAGGTGCAATTAAATAATCGGAGCAACACAGTTGACAACCTTCTCGGTCCACAGTGTGCATTTCGGACAACAGTAACCACTCCACCCCACGTAAGGTTAAATATAATCTTTATTCTGTTGTTCCACAGCGATAGATTGGTAAAATAGACTTTTCATTACACATTAATTAGTACATGTTATCATTACACGAAATGAAGCGTGATGTTAGAGAGTTGACTCGGCGGATGAAAAGGTGCTTGGTTGTTGTGCTGTCGTGCGTTTCTACGCTAAGTTATATAGTACTCGATCTGTCCGGAGTCTTTCCCCCTTCTGGCAGCGAACAACACTACTCTAACGACGACTCGCGAACTTTAGTCGGAAGTCTGGCGTTGTCCGTATGACGCCTGTGATGCGTGCCCTCGAGTTCGGAGTAGAGCATCCGTTCGGAAGATGGAAAGTGAAGTTTTGAACCAACGCCGTAACGGACAGGAAGAGAGCATTTCTGGCAAATTGTTCACCGGCACAGACACGTTTTCCCGCGCCGAACGGCATCGATTGATCTTGATCGAGCGCTAGCTTTCCATCCTGATTGAGGAATCGCTCGGGCATGAATAAGTTCGGATCGCGGAAAAGTTCCGGCTGGTGATGGATGAAATCTAAAGAGTTGACAATAACGGTTCCCTTGGGAATTTGATAACCGTGAAGTTCAGTATCCTTCACAGCGACGTGCGGTATACCCGAGGGGACCAGCGTATCAATGCGGAGGCCTTCCCGGATGACTGCTTCACAATACGGGAGACCTGTTCGATCGTCCAGCGTAGGGAGGCGGTTCGTTCCAACGACATCGTTCAACTCACGGTACATTTTGGTCTGCGCTTCGGGGTTCTGGATGAGACGTTCCAATATCAAACACATTTTGGCCGGGATGGCCGAAAACGGCGGAACAAGGAAATCGGCACAGCCGATTACCAACTGGTCATCTGGGAAAAACAAAGTAGTTATTGAATGCTAGAATTACGCTCCGACAAACTCACATTGGAATCCGAACTCGTCTTTCCCGGTGGAAGCACCATCGCTACCGCTGGCTCTCATCTCCTTGATGTAGGCATCCACGAGACAGCGCATATCATTTTCGTCGTAAGTCTTCTCGCACTTTTGCGCCAAACTGAGTACGACTGCATTTGCATGTTGATTAACTTTCCGCAGTAAATTGTACTTCGAAGTTCCCGGGAACAAGTGCCGAATCCACGGAATGTAGCTTAGCATCATCCCGTAGTCATCTCCGTTGCGATGGAAAGCTATGGAGCTCTTACCGACTCTGTAAAATAATGGATAATTATTGGTAAAACATCAGGAAAAATGTAATGAAACGCTTACTCAAATAGCACGCCCTGATCTTCCCGGGGTAATCGGGCACCCACGAGCATCTTCAAAAGCACATTGGAGAAAGCCGCAAAGAATACGGTGGGACAGAGTGCAAATCCGGACTCGTCGACCAGTGCCTTCTCGTGGTCGTACTTCGGTCCATCGCGCAGAAGACTGATCACATCTTCCAATCCGGCCTGGATGTCCGCTTCCGCTTCGGGACTACGCCGTCCAAATCCAAAGTGGTGCAAGGTTTTTAGGAAAAACCGACGCTGCTCACGCCAGCTGTCACCGTCGGTGAAGAAGATTCCTGGGGATGAGATTGAAGGGAATGCATCTGGTAAGTTGTTGTTGTTTGTTGTTTGTTTACAAAATCGGTCCCAATAGCCAACTTAACCGGTTTGTTCTGGACTCATGCAACTCGTGATTTAGCCGCGATGTTGTGATTGACATTCGTGTAATCTGGTTTAAGGGGGTTATCAAAAGGTTCGTTGTCTATATTTCATAAGTACAGTTTTTTTTGCTTGCATCGTTTCCTAAACAAGCTAGAAGTACTCTTGCAGTGATTTGAACTTGCTTTTATCAGTAGCCACCGGCTACTTGAATGGGTAACCGGCGATTCTAAGCTCCCATTTGTGCATTCATAAGAAGCTCACACAAACGTGTCAACGTTGATTAATTTGACGACTAAACGAGCGGAACATAATCCGATCAAGAAAGTGGTTCTTCTCAAAGCAAGCAACGTTGACGCCTTCCTCCGTATACCAACCGAAAGTGAGTGGAAATGAAAGCGTTCAACCAAAATGCTTTTAAACATCATAAACTCCTAACGATGATCATCGGATTATCGCCTTAAATTGGAATTGTGGAAGATGTGGATTTGGGGATAAATACCCTTGAGCAATTTTTCATCATGAATCTTTCAATGAGCAGAGCTGGTAGCAGGTTTCTTTTATAGTCTAAAGAAGACTTAGTGTTGAATTTAAGAGGTGTTTCGTGTGTTACTTGGATTATTAGAGTAAACCCAATAACACAAGCAAACTGGTTGCAAACTGATTGAATCCAAAATCTTGTTTTTAAGTAGGATCATATAAGAAAAATAAGATTTATACAGAGGGTTAGTAACTCTGCCACGTTGTGTTTGTGTTGATTGTGTATCGGGGTGTTGGAAGGAGTTTTTGCGTATCAACATATCTGTAGAAATTACAGTAAAAAATTTATCTTTATTGGTTACCATGGATCTTTATTACGTTTAATTCATGCACAGTGATTATCTGAATCACATCAGTGCAAGCGAGAAGGAAACAAAACAGTGGGAAATCAAGCAACCGATTCAGATTCAGTGTGAGATAGATACAGAAAGATGATTGAACGTCAAAAAGGTTGATGCCTAACTGCAAATAAATAAACTGATTATTTGCTCACTTACAGTTAGACATCAACAGACCTAGTTTTGGTCTTAAGGGCATCTTCAACGGTGGTCCAAATCGTGGATGGGATTTATTTTGACGTAGGACTACGTCTTTGTTTTCAATACTGGGGTACAGTTTAAAAAAATATCTATTGCGACCGTCACGAAATGTGGTCAGGTTTTGAGCGTTAATATCTCAGTCGTTTCTCCAAACATTGACAAAATTTTTGCACCAATCGATCGAAAATATTTCTACGCATCGATTCCTATAATGAAAACTATTGATTTTCAACACTAAACTATTTAAAATAACGCAAAGATAAGGTGGTGTCTTATAATGTCGATTTTTCAGAGTAAATTTACCAAATACACTGTACTTCCTAGCACAGATTTCATATTTAAGTAACGAACGTCTCTGGCAGCCATGAAGGTTATCAAACAAGTACAAGTTAACAAACAAGTTTAGTATTTCGGAAGTCGTGGAGGCTGTGCAGGTGGCGTAGTAGCGCCACTAAATCCGTTCTTTTCAGGACGACCAAATCAGTTTACTAACTAAAGAGTTTGGTTGAATTTTCTATTGTGCTGTTTGCCATTCAATTACCGCGTCACGGCTGAACATGGCATTCACTAAACATCGCGTCCCAGATTATATTATCTCAAAACGATGAACAACTAACGAACAAAAGTCTAGAAGGATAATTCAGGCAAACTGCAACACATCAGAGACCGACCATGTGGTGGAGTTCGCCATTGTTCCTAGTTATACATAGCGGATTAGTTGCTGGCGGTAGCTAGCAAATTAGGAAAATTTCTGTTCAGAAAAGTCATCCGCTAGCGTGCTCTAATTAAAACTAATTATTTTGGCACAATGACTAATGTTCGTCCCTTTGATGCAATTTGTATCCACATTGCCTTCGTTAGTACCATATTCTTTTGTGCAATAGCATCAACGCCATAACATACCAGCTCTTAGCAGAAATTTTGACTCAGTCTTACAACAGTCGTAGAGCTGTGCAGTGGCTGGTGCAACCGGTTTGCAGCAGCAAGCACCTGGATGGTGCACTGGCGAGTAGTCGTGCCCACACTCCCTTCACTTTACTCAATTTTGAGTATAATTGTATGCTATCTCTTTTTCTCTCTCGGATATGTTAAGCAATTTTCGTTAAACTGTGGATCAACTCAATTTTTGATTAGATCCACTTCTTACGAAAATTGAGTAACATTTCCGTGAGAAAAAGATATAACGCATATATTGTTCTCAAAAATTTAGTAAGAGTGAAAATATGCGCTCAAACCGTTGATACAGTTGGCTTTTGGTGCGATGCTCCCGTCAACCTCGCTGAGAGAACATGGCTGCTGAAGCCTACGAGCTGGCAGGAAAAAGCCACGAGACCAGACAAACAACCCTAGCGGAATTGACAAATATTTCTCCTTCGTTAATTAAATCCGTCCTTTTCAGGACGACCAAATCAGTTTATAAACTTAAGAGTTTGTTTAGTTGAATTTTCTTTTGTCGGTTTGTAGTTCAATTACCGCGTCACGGCTGAAAATAGCATTCATTAAACGCCGCGTCCCGGAGTATATCATTAAACCGTTGAACAGCAATCGAACGAAATTTTAGAAGGGATAATTCGAGCCGAATTGTGACACGTCAATGACTGACTATGTGGTTTAGTTCGTTTTAGTTCCTAGTTATGCATAGCGGATTAGTTGCTGGCAGTGGCTAGCAAATTGGGAAAATTTCTCTTAAGAAAATCATCCGCTAGCGTGCACTGACTAAAACTAATTATTGCTGGCGCAATAACTGAGTTTGTCCCCTCTGATGCAATAAGTATCATTGACTTCGTTTAATGAAAATTAAACAGAGTCAGTATGTACTTATTCAAAGTTTGACGCTCAGTTATTGCGCCTACAATAATTAGTTTTAATGTAAATTGCGTTACCTAGCCCAGGCCCTGCAATTTGCTAGCCGCTATACCAGCAACTAATCCGCTATCTGCAACTTAGGAACTAAACAGACTAGGCACCGCATGAATCGGTCGTTGACGTCATAATGCACAATTCAGCTCGATTATCCCGCTCTATTTCGTTGATTGCTGTTCCGAGCAGTTTTGTGACGCGCGTATATTTAATGAATTACTGGCCAGCCGTGACGGCAATTGAACTGCAAACCGACACAGAAAATTTCAACAAACTGGAAACTGGTCGTCCACCAGAAAGTTGCAATTAATGAAGGAAGATATTTGTCGAATTTCCTGTGCTGTCTCGGTCTCGGTGACTTTCAGCAATATGGGCGGCGGCGCCATGTCACCTATAGAAAATTAACAAACATCATACCTATCAGCTCTATCACGCCCGCTTCGCTACTGAAATTTTTTGGAACAATTATATGCTATATCTTTTTCTCTCGCAGATATTTACTCAATTTTCGTAAAGTGGATCTATTCAAAATTGATGATCCCTGATTTAACGAAAATTATATTTATATCCGAAGAAAGAGATAACTATAATTATACTCAAGGTAGTGAAATGAAGAGCGGGAACAATGGGCGGCAATACCATCAGTCGCATCAGGTGCTTGCTGCCGCAAGACTATGTTGCGCCAGCGCCACTTCTGCAGCTCACGACTGTTAACAAGCACAATGGGTAGGAATTTCTGCTGGAAACTGGTATGTGCCATGGCGTTGGATTGAGGCGCGAGATGAAGAGAAGGCGGTGAAAGCACGAGGCAATGTGTGACAGGTTGCGTCAGGGGACGAGACATTAGTCATTGTGTAAGTGGTGGATTTTAATTGGAAACGCGCTAATACCAATTTCCAGAGAAATTTTTCACAATTTGCCTTCAACAACTAATCCATATGTAACTAGGGAACGAAAGCGAACTCCATGTCGGTCTGTGTGTTGCAATTTAGCTCGGAAATTATCAACCCTGCACAGACTTCGTTAGTTATTCGAATAATATAATCTGGGACCTGATATTTAGTAGTGCCATGTCAACGCAGTAATTAGTAATATGTGGCACAATGAAATTCAATAGGCTCTTTAGTTAGTAAACTATTTGTCGTCACTGAAAGAACGTTAATGGCGCTACTGCAGCGCCGCTGGCTCAAATACTACTGTTTGTTAACTTGCTTGTTTGATAACGCTTCATGGCTATACAGGAAGCATTCGTTACTTGAAATCTGTAACAGTCTATTTAAACAATTTACTCTGAAAATCGATGATATAAGACGCTATACTATCTTTATATTTTAAATGGATTAGTGTTGAAAATCAATAGTTTTTCATTATAGAGGAATCGATATCGTGAAGTATTTTCCGTCTCAAAAAATTTTCGTCGCTGGAGAACGACTGGATATTAACGCTCAAGGCCTGATGACTAGAAGTGTCTGATAGATGTGCAGGCTGCTGTAATGATGAGAGACAAGGGCCAGCAGTCTACGTCAAGTCCCATCGCATTTGGACCCATGATGCCATGAATTAAGGCTAGGTCTGTTGATGTCTGGCTATGAAGTGGAAACAGATAATCAGTTTGTTATTTGATTGGTATCAACTTTTGACGTCTTTCTGTAATCTATCTCGCACTGGAATCACAGATCTGACTGTGATTCCCGCTGTTTGTTTCCTTCTCGGCTTTGCGCTGATATGATTCAGATAATCGCTGATATATGAATTAGGCGAAAATATCATGTGACAATGAGATGGAGATTTTTGCTGTAGTGCCTGCAGATATGACCGGTACGCAAAGGCACCTTCCACAACGCCCCGATGCCTGATCAGCACCCAAGGCGGCGGGATTTACTGGCCCTGTATAGATCTTACTTGTTTTCTTGTGATCTGCTTAAGTAGAAATTTTGAGATTCAATCGGTTACGGCTGTTGCTTGTGTTGTGGGTTACTCTAATGTCAAGTAACGTTTTAGTACCTAGCCAAATTCAGCACTACAAGTCTTCTTTAGACATAAAAGAGCCTGCTACCATCCCCCTCTTACTAACAGATGTCATGATGCAACATTGATGATATCGCAAATCCGCATCTTTCACAATTCCAATTAAGAAGGTGTGATCATCGATTAAGGAGATTTTATGATATTTAAAGCATTTGGTGAACACTCCATTTCCTCTCCTTTCGAGATACTCTGGAGAGCATCAACGTGCTTTATACTTGAAAGAACCACTTATGATTATGTCCAGCACCTCAGAATTAATCAACGTTGACACAATGAAGCTTCTTATGAATGCACAAATGGGAAGCAAGTCATAGTACCCATTCAATGTGTGTCTACTGATAAAGAAACTGGGTGCTGCAGGTACTTCTGAAACTGTTTAGGGAGAAACCGATATATGAAGAAACTGTACTGCTGAATATAGACAACAGACACTTAGCACGATAGCCCCTTATTTCCAGATTACACGAATATCAATCACAACATCGCAAATCTGGTTATAGTCGGCAATTAGGAATTAGCTATTAGAGATAACAGAGCAACAACGTAAACAACCCCGCAGATGCATTCACTCAATCATCCCCGATCTCTTCACGACAACTAACGTAATTTCAACGCATCAATTTTCTAAAACCTTATATCACACTTTAGACTGAACGGCGCGTAATCCCGAAAATGTTGTCAGGTACCAGATTGGAAGATATGATCAGTCTTCTGCTGATGGTGAAACCACGATACGGAAGGTAGTCACGACGAGTCAGATTTACGCTCTGTCCCACCCATTGCGAGAAGCTTTCTGTGCTTTTTGAAGACAACAAATTAGTCTCTGACCTTTATCGAGAGTGCTATTTGGTAAATACATTTCGTGATTATCCGTATTTGCAGAGTCGTGGAAATGGCTTTCACTGACGAGATGATCTTTTACTTCCGTGGTTGAAGCGCTATTCAGAACTCGGTATACACGTGAAGTCAATCGGCGTAGATGCTGATTAAATTACTCGTTGGCGCAAAGTATGCGGGAGACGAAATGATGCGCTGAAAATATAAATGGATAAACCTACATCAAGGAAGTTAATGAAGCAACTTTGACAGTACTCCGCAGGAAAGATTTGAGACCGGATTCCAATGTGAGATTTGGTGTAATTCTAGCATTCAATAACTTTACTTTGTTTTTGACCAGTTGTAATCGGCTTATTTGCTGATTTCTGTTTCCGCCGTTTTCGGCCATCCCCTATTGTTTGATATTTAGGCGATAAATAAATCCAGGAGCCTATCAGGCAAAATGTACCCGTGAGTGTTTTTGATGTCGTTGGAACAGACCGCTATATATTTACGCTTCGTTTCAGTGAACAAGTCTCCCGTATTAATAATCAGGCAATCATCATCCGGAAGACACTTCGATGATACGCTGGTCCCCTCAGCGCTACCGCACGTCGCTAATGAGTACTGAACTTCACGGTATCAAATTGGGGCCGTTGTACATTATCGGCCTCTTTAGTTTCGTCATCCGCCAGCCGGAACTTTCCGCGTCGAACGATTCATGCCCAGGCGGTCCTCAATCAGGATGGAAATAGCGCTCGTCGATATGGACATTCAGCATCAGGAAGAAATTTTTGATGTCTGTAGCCATTGAACAATTTTCAAGTATGCTTCCGCAATCGTGCAGCTTATCTTCAGACGGATCTTCCTACTCAGTATACATATGACACGGACAGCGCCAGACTCCATTAAATTCGCGGAATAAGATCGTTGGAAACCAGTGTTATTCCTTCCAGAGAAGGCGGATGAATCGAGTACTATGCGGCAAGCGTAGGGGAGCACGCAATAACCAAGCGCAACAAATCCCGCCGAATCAACTCTCTGGCTCGCGCTTCATTTCGATGTATTGATGGCATGTACTAATTAATGTAATGATGAAAGTCTATTTACCGATCTATCGCTGTGGAGATGTGGAGATAAAAGATTATGATTTGGCCTTGCATGAAGTGGAAGTCAGTTACTGTGTCGAATGCGCACTTTGTGGACCGGAAGTTATTAATATTTGCTTCCGGTGTTACAATTGCGCAGCGCATGGTAAATTTTCAGAGTGGTTCTCGTCTTTTTTCGACGAATCTGGCTCAGATATTCAATGCCGGGTATTTTATTTGTAAAAGCTCCGGGAGCGCGCTGGAAGAAGGAACACCGCAATTAATTTCATTTCCTTTAACGTAATGAGAGACTTCGAGAATCAAATAAACGTTTTACAACGTAATGACTAAGGCGAAACAGAATAAGGCAGCTGGATTCTAACTGAAATGAAAGTATCATGGCTTGCTGTTCAAGTAGATAATCTGATGAATCCGTCTACTATACCAACACGCGATGTATGCTAAACAACTGAATCCGTCAAGAACGTTTCTTTATTTCCTTTTTCCCTTTTTGGTCACTGCTTGACAATTTCAACCCGGAATATGGGGAGGAGCCATACGCATCATCGATGCCGATAACCGGTAATATGGAGTGGAATCGGGATTCCGCAGCGAAGTGGCTCAGGCGCCTTAGTTCCAGCAGAGGAAATAACTTACTCGAATGCTGACTTTCAGGCAACGATCGAAAATTTACATTCAATTTTGATTTACTTCGAAAATTCTCGTCTTTTGGAATTTTTTAATTGTTGTTTTAATGAAATATAAACAACCGAAGACGATCTGGGTAAAACTGATAAATTATTATCGATATGGCAGGTACTAACCAGAGTTTTTTTCACCCGATAAAACCCGTGAGTTCCTTGCAGGGGTAGTTATGTCATTCCCTAAACCGATAAATCAGTTCATCTGCTCTCAAATGAATGCTGAAGACGCTTGACGGACGAAGACCAGTATCAACTTCGTGAGATATGAATTTTTGAAAGCGTCTTCCCTTTCTTGGCGTATTCAAAATTTCTGATCCCAGCGCCTGCCTTTACATTTTCAATATCAATGACTAATTTCATCTCGTATGGTACGAGTATCTAATGAAGAAATGATATATTTCTATTGATATGATATTGATATCAAAATGTGATAAATCCTGTGGCACTCTAACTCACTGCCAGGTCTGCTGCTCTGTAACCAGATAATATGAACAGATAGCGGGGGTTATTATAACAAAATCATTAGTGAATATGGGTATTAGCGGCCTGGCAGGAAAATTGCACAAGGCTCTACAATGAGTATCGAAACGTGATAGGTATGAAAGGTTCGTTGTTCATCCTGACGCGATTTTCAAGAACAAATAAATTCATCACACACTGTCTCAGGTACTTTACGTGACTCTATGATAGTAAAGTAAAAAAAATCTAGTTGCTCGTCATGGAGAATAAACTGGAGTGAAGAAAAAAAATGAGTCAACATAGTTATTGGTAAAAATGTTATGAAGCCATAGGCTGTCAGTATCTGCTGGACGAATTAGCTTCTGCTAGGCCAATGTAATGTACCCAGGATCTATAGCTGATGAGGCTGTAAGTGAATGCCAGTAGTTTTATTTGCGCATTTGGATTTATAGGTATCTTTTTGACTGGTACTTTCTGATAGTAACCAATTGATTATCTGCCTTTTATGCTTCCCCCATTTACAATTTCCGTTACGTATAATTGCCAGTTTGATATACTGTGAACAACTAATGAACTGTATGAACAATGACAAGGCTTATTCCCGAAATTGCAATTTTATAATACATTTATAATAAGCATGGCCAATGATTTTAAACTACCTGACTGTCTATCTGTATATCTTCTCAGGTATGTGTGCAATTTCAACAGCTGGCCGCTGTTTAATGGCCATTTATTTGATTCGGGTCGTCCTGTCCCAGTTGGTTACTAGTCATCTAATGAAAGATATGATGGCCTACAGTATCTATACGCGTGTTCACGCTCACCTTGTAAGAGGAACGTTATAGTTAATCCTCTGGTCCGTTAATAGTTATGCCTTGATTCTCTTTAAGATGTTATGGTGTATGACCGTAGGGTATCGCCTGACATTGTAATGCCTGGACCTTTCGGCATCCAGTATCTACGCCCAAGTTGGTGTAACCCAAGGAATGCAGTGCGGTTTTTACTGATCGCTGTTATCTTGAGACTCACGTGATTCTGAAGAGGCAATTTTGCCCATCATGATCCGCAAGCTGTAGTATGAAAACAAGCCATCACAGGCAATGATACTTGGCTTGGTGCCGTATTAGCAATTAACATCAGCAGTCGCCTGCGTTGGGTTACTATTTGGCAAGGTAACCCAATATTTCATGGAATTGGATGTAACAGGTACCATCTACGCCAAATATTATGCCAACATTTGCTATTTCGATAATCAGAGTGATTCTATTTTATTTGCGCTCGTCATCGCCCTCTATCGCCCTTCTCATCAGAGTCGCCGTAACGTTTTATGAAATAGACAATTAATGTGTGCGACAAACATTTGCTTCATTTGACCTGGCGTTGAGTGCCTCGTGCAATATTATTCCGTTCTGCCTCGAGCTGACAGTAATGACCTCGATGCAATGAGGGAGAAACCGTCATGCCCCGGCGATGCGCCGTTTCTTTTCTCCAGAGATTACTGATCCATTGAGAATGAGACAAATAAATGCGAAATTACATTGCAATCTTGCTTATTTTGGGCTCATTTAAACGTCTTCATCCAGCTTTTAGTTGATTTCATCACAATGCTCGATGATTGTACTGCGCAGCGTAATACAGTTATGGCAAGAGGCATGCGGGAGATCGATGAGTTTTTACTTAGTTATAACAAACGCGTGGCTTTCGCTTGGGTTAAGTTGACCGCCGCTGGCTTGAAATGTAAATTATGTTGGTATCAACAACAGATGCGTGAACCGATCTTAGGCTTGATTTCACCTTAATATTTTGGAGCAACATCACAAATCTAGCAGCAGCGCAGCAACATCGCGTAAATCATCCATACGGCGCCTGGATATTCGAACGCAGAATGTTCGCCTTAAATCGAGGTGTAAGCAGATTGACAATAACTCTTGAAGTACAATTAAACTACTGATGGATGATGTTTCAGCGCTGATACCAAGGAGTGAGATGACAGCAAAGATACACGCTATTATGACGTCTCTTGAATGACTATGAAATGTCAGGAAAACAACCTCGAGAACCATTTGCTTAATCACCAGAGATCGTCTGGCCCAAAGTACGAATCCTTGAGGTTGACTCCGTTGTAACCTTGCACGAAATAAACTCTCCTAGCTCCCGGAAATGGTCTCTTTTTGCAAATATGGTATGGACATCAGTTAATCAATGCTAATTGTTAATTCCTCTTCTTCATAGTTCAATATTGAAATGAGATATGTATCAACTCCTTCAGAATCCAGAGAACAGAGTGCTACTTTATACTTTGTGCAGATTTTTCGACTTTCCGACTGTAGCGTAACTGTAACTGATTTAACGAGATTGACAGAATGGGAATTTTGACCCAGGCAATTAGCGCATAATTGATTCGACATGTCCCTTCAAGGCTTTCCATTATCTTGTTATGAAGACCTAAAGGTCCCAAGCGGGAAAATCTTATCGCATGTAACAGTTTTGGTATGAAAGTACTCTTACTAACTATATTTGATGATTAATAGTTCAGCCTTAGAAACTGCTTTAAGATCTTCGTAGAAACCAGCAGTCTCATCCATTTGAAACTGTAAAATGGCAATGGCTGAGATGATCACAACTGCGTATTCTACCGTAGACCCGTCAACAGATTTTCGTCACTCATATCTGTGGTAATGCATTTTTACTAATCTGATGAATATAAATAAAATCCCACGAGGAACGTCCTTTCACACCGATATAATCAGATTCCGCACAGCTTTCAATTTGTAGATGTAAAGTTACAGTGAACTTAGATCTAGAGTTTTAATGTTTGGGATTTAGCCGTATTTAGTACCTACTGGCCTTGTATTGGCGTATTGTCAGTATGCCTCAAGTCTCACTAGCCCAGTTTCCTTGTATATACATAATTAATATTAGAAACAGCTGAGGCAGACGCAGAGGCAATTGCGGTACCCGAAAGATGTCATGCCAATTTTTCTTATAATGTTTAGAATAGACAAAGAAAATTTAAGTGAATTTTAATACATATATTTATGCATATATTTACTTCAAAATCAAAGAAAAGTTAGACCTTGAAGTGAATAGATTAGTGCATGAAAAAAAACAACATGTCAGCTCTCGTCTTTGACTGTCTTCTTGCTCTTCCTTGTGCGCCTCCGCCGGGCGCAGCTCGGTTTGGCGATTCATGTCGCTTTGGAAGGAACAAGATGGACGGAATTGGCCTCATGCCGCGCCGGAAGTTCCTGAATAGTGGCATGATCTGGAAAAAAAAAAAAAGCAATCTAATGGCTTCTTCGCTCAACGCTGCAGAACGGCGAGGCGCTCTCGAAGGCGCTCGAAGTTTGTGGATCGCCGTTTACTGTGCTTGCTGTCGCAGGGAAATGCTCCTCGATCCGCGCGGGCAGATGGCCTGTAGATGAGATATTTGGGGCAGACTCGACATTTCGTCGAATGTAGGTTGTCGTCGCATACTTAGCTTTGATCAATGATTTGCTAAAGTCGGCAATATTGCGTTTCGTCGTCAAATGCGCAGCCCGGCCACCGATTTTGTCGATAACCGTGCGGCTCCGTCTCAGGTTTTGGCTCGATTGTTGCCCATCTTCATCGCCCGGTTTGAGAGTTCTGTACGCTGTATGTATGTCCATTCTCTCTTTGCATTCTGGACGTAACTCTGCGACATCGCCGATCTTTTAGCCAAATCGGCCCCAGTTTCCGTTGGGATTTGCTGTCGTCATCACCTTTCCCTCCGTCTTTTATTCTCCGGTGTTTCTTCAGCTCCGTTGCCGTGTGATGCAACGTCAACCCGCTCGGTGCCTTCAATGTACTCTGGAAGACGAACCCAGATAATTGAATGTTCAACATTTTCCCAACGCGCCCAGCTGCGGCCCAGGCAAAAAAAAAACAATGGCGGATTCACCTCCATTTTCGTTGAAATCCGAAAACCGATATCGGGATTTGACAGCAATATAAATATTACGCATCTGTATGAAATTATCTGGAATTTGGTTGATTTTGTGTCAAAGTTATGCCTGTTAATGTCATGTCATTTCGTGTTCATGCTATAATTGACCAGTCTAGTCGCAACAATAGACAACACGGAAGACATTTCACAAGACGCTCGAAACTCAGGTTCTTTTTTTGAGACGTGTGTTCGAATTCATTTAGAACTTGTCTTGTTGTAAGAGTTTACAGTGCTTCGTTAGTTTCTTGGAGTGATTCAACTGTTGGGTGATTCAATATCAGTAATCGTTGATGTGGAAATTTGGGGTTCAATTGTTGCGCATGCTGATCTAGTTTGTTTTCTTGGAATTTCTACGCTATATGCGAGAATAAAATCACTATCTAATTCACTTAAAAGATGGTATGATCAACGAAGATTTCGTCTATAATATACAATTTTAATTTTAAGACAAAAAACATTAAATTTAAAGTAGAAGAAGCCTTGCAAGTTGATGAAAGTAATAATTAAATTCAAATGCCAGACATTCTTACAGAAAGTAGAATAAACCTTCTTAGCAAACATAGCTAATATGTATTCCCTGAAATTTTCAAAAGATATCCGACAAAATGAGATTTTTTCGTGATCATTTTGACTGTTGCTTTTTGCAGGTTCCTTTGATGCTTATGAAGCCAAATCCCTAGTTGTACCTTGCCACCTCCTCTACTGTCAGAGAGATTTCCCCTCGACGCATATTCAGATTCCTTCAGCACCCTTCGTACTGACGGTAATCGGTATGACATCGGGCACTATGAAGCAATCGGATGAGCAATAACAAAGAGGCAGCCGATGCGCAATTACTTTCTTCTGAAGCGCTCAACTCGAAATATCATCAACGCGCAGATATCATCTTCTTGGATGCACATCATCGGCCCGTTGACAGGAAATAAGTTGAGAACACAAGTACTGTTCTCGAAACCTCCCTTTAATCAATTTAAAAATCAGATCCTTCATATTGCCGGTTTCATTATCAGGGTAATTCAGATTTCAACCTTGAAATTCATTAATCGAATTAATAAGCAATGAGTCATACTGGTAATTATGTAATAAGCATAAATGTGAAGGACTTCTGGTCTTTTCTTTCACAAATGCGGATCTCCTCCATCATTAATCTCCCGGAAAAAAGTGGAACATTTAAACCGTCAGTGCTGAAGCCAGTCGTTGGCCATTTGAATCCGTGTGTTACGCTGCGTTTTAAATTTGCGGAGTCTGCATTTCAATTTGCAGGCATTTACGCTGCGCGCATTAATGATTCCGGTCTGTTAGGCACATATTCGGCATCTATCGCGAGAGAGCAAATTTGGCAGCGCAACAGGGCATAATGACCGACTGCGTTGATATTGTTTAAGGCCAAACGATGTTTCAAATCTCGGTATTTCAGTCTAGTGACTATTTTCACAGAATCTGACTAACAAGCTATCCGGAGCATGATTTGAATATGACAGTATTTATTATTTTGGGGATAAAGTTAGGAAATAATAATA
>JASCZW010010893.1:0-34331 GCA_034211315.2 Aedes japonicus | reverse complement strand
TGTGTGTGTATGTGTGCGTATGTGTGTGTGTGTGTGTGTGTGTGTGTGTTTTACAAATAATGTCAGATCGGTTTCTCAGCCATTTGTGAACCGATTTCAGTTCTGTTGACGGCAAATAAAAGCTACAAGATTCTCATTTTTTTTCATTTCGGACATTTCGTTACGAAGATATGAAACAGTATTCGACCGCCTATTATAATAGTAATCAAACAATTTAGTCTCCGATTACATACTGAGCTATTTGAGTACAGTTTTGATATCGCGCCAAATCAAAGTTATAAAATTCTCAAATATCTGGTCCAGTTTTCATTATGATTGGATTATCCTTCATGATATGACCAAAACAATACCTAAAAATATACTCGTTGCTGTTCAAAACCGAACAAGACCACTCACCCCAATCGATGCCGCTTGCATTCTATTGTGTCGCATCTCGTGCGTTGTATAGCACATACAGTGGACTAGCCACACTCTGCGACTCTATAGAATTAGAGCAGGATCGATTGGCTCGAGTGGTCCGGTTTTTGAACTGCAAGGAATTGGTTCTAATATTACCCAAAGTGTTATTTACTGTAACTACACAGTTTTCAATGAACATGTACTTATTAACCATCTTGAATCTATATCGATAATTAAAATTGACGCTAATTCATTCTATGGACTGATTATATGACATTTCTAATATTTAAGTAATTTCCCCTTTTATATAACTAACATAAACAGGTCATTAAAGACTATTAATGGTAATATTTTAATCACATCGATGAACAATACGTCCAGGATTGACAAATAGTTCATTTCATAAACTGAATGTATGACATATCGAATATTCCTGGAACTTCCTGGCATTTCTGATGAAAATATGTATCCAGTACAATACTGGCCACATTTGAGTTCGTAATTCTGGTGAAGTGTAAGAAGGCTTCAGTCTCACTATCGGCGGATTAATTCGGGTTTTCTCGACAGTTCAACTAAAATGGCAGTACAAAACATGACGTTTTGTATTAAAATTTTGGCGATCTATAAGACTTTCCTCTGGATAGTAAATTCAAAAATAGACTTTTTGTGGGGTAATCAAGAGTTACAATTTGATATTTTTTTGAATTAGTCGAGTTATTAGTACGAGACACTGAAGAAGTATGCACATTGTAGATGAAATACGCGTATCTGTCAAGATAAGCAAAGGTAGTAGGAATTAAATGGAAAATATTAATTTTTCTTCTCATTTCTAGTCATTAGTGTCGTATACATATAATTCAGTAAGTATACCTGTATTAACATATCCTTTCATTATATTAGCATGAGATTTGAGCTACAAAAACCAACTATGTGCACTCAGTAGCAAAAAAAAAGCCGAGCAAAATATTGCTTCCAATATACGCGTTGTTCAACCTTCTGTAACCTTGTCAATTATCAATATATTTGGCTGACATTTTGACAACACTATAACTAATGTATACACCTTATGTGACCAAAATTGTTTTAAGCCGTGGAGACATTTTTAATATCCTACTTAATTTTTTTAAAGAAATACGGATTTTTGAAATTGGTATGTCAAAAATGACTTTTTTTTCACATATGTTACGATAACTTCAAATTTATAAATTTCATCAACATAACACAACATCAACATAAGGTGTATACATTAGTTATAGTGTTGTCAAAATTTCAGCCAAATATATTGATAATTGACAAAGTTACAGAAGGTTGAACAACGCGTATTTTGGAAGCAAAGTTTTGCTCGGCTTTTTTTTTGCTACTGAGTGTACCATCTGAAAACAAAAAGAATCTCAACCATTTCATGTTTGTTTTGATTTGAATATATCATGGATGGATGAATATACAAACTGGATTATTTTGGAAAGAAAACAACTGCATTGCAGCCCACTGAATAACTCTTGAAGTATAAGACAGAATCAGTAACTTAGTTTTAATTCTAGAATTGTTTTATTAGAGTTTTTAATCCCCAGATTGATATCATATGAAGTATGCATGATTTTTTTTCCAATTAATTTTCCAAAATTGCAAACTTTCGACATGAAACTACTAGAATGACCACGTTGAGAGCAGAACTACCATCAAGCTTCAATCATACTATACTCTAAAGCGACCGCTGCTATTTCTTTTGGCGCAATTTATTGTCGTATGGTGGTTGGGCCACCGTTTGAAGCCTTTTTGCACTCCGTCTGTTCTGTGATTGACATTTTTAATTTCCTGCGCGTTATCCCAGTTGACACATTTGGTGGGCTGGGCACACACATGCAGAAACGATTGCTGGCAGGACTAACCATTTTTTTTGGCTTTTATTTATGCCTGAGTTACACCGTGCGTGCGAATGTGCATTCAACTGCGGGATGTCCTGCTCTGGTGACGATTGTGGGATGTGGGAGATCACATCAAGTCGAACAACGGCCGGTAAAAAGTGCAGTTAGTTATGGCAGTCGGTCTTTTCCGAGGGTTTGGCATACCGTCGGAAGTTGACTGATTGATTTTCCGTGTTCATTTGGACGGAGGCATTTGACTTCGATGTTGGGACTTTCAATCAATGTTTTGAAGTAGGAGGCGTTTGATAGGAAAATATTGGCATTTTGTTTTCAGTTGGTTGGCAGTTTCAGTTCTGTTTCAGTTGCAGTTAAAATATGTTGGCATGAGGTTTATAGGGCGAGATTTTTAGTTTGTAACCTAACTTTTAAGAGGTGACTTACCTTATTTTTTTTAAACAATGTACTTGTACAATGTATGTTTGAATGTCATTTCTGTACTTAAACATTGATAGGGCAGGATCGTGATCTCCGACAGTGATTGGGGTCGCACACGGGTAATTCGGACACTAACGGGCCGATCACTATCGGCGGAAACTGGGCACCACAGATTCACCACTTCAAACAAACTTCTGTAATACTTTATTAGGCGTTTTAAGTTCAAACTTTATTATCCGGCGTTTCGATTAGAACTGAATATATTTCTCGCGATTCATCTTCTTATAACCCTACGTTGTGTGAATAATTTCTCTTTGATTAACCATAATTGAACTTTAAAAATGAAATATTTCCAGTTGCTGACAGCATATGAAACTGACAGCAAAATAAGAATACCTGCTTTCGACAGCAATCAGTATTGAGAACTGTCAAACATGTTCCGAGTTAAGAAAAAGTTGAGTACATCCAGAAATGTATGTATGTATGGTAGCCACCATCCCCTCTAGCCCTTGGCTTGGATGCAGCTCCACTTAATAGCAAGATCAAATTGGGCCACCGATCTGAATTCGCACTATCGCTGTATGAAGGGCCAAAAACGGAGGGGTGGACCCGTAAGCAGAGACACTTACACGAAATCCACGGGAAATTAAGAATCTCCTTCCAACGATATGATCCAACAATTCGAATGACACAATTCGCAATACTCATTAAGCTTTCTACAGGATGGCTTGTTAAGAAGGGCGCGTCACTCTCCATGAAACTGTTGGAGTAGAACTCGCAGCACCCCACTCGAATCGGTAGGATAAGAAATGATACTGTTTGTTCCCTCCTAGACTCAGGCAGTCAATCAAACCATCGTCCAGTTTCAGCTTGAATGATACCCTGGTGCTCCCTCCCAACCCAGTATTTATTATATTTATATAAATATAGATGTAATGTAATAATAATATGTTATATATGAATATATAGTAGAGCAAAAATTATATAAGGATATTTAGTTAAATTATGTAATAGTTGGAGTTCACGAGCCTATGATAACCATGTTAAACTAAATTAATTAACCTGCTGAAATAATCATACTAAGGCAGTAATAATAATATGCAGCTTCGTACCACTTTGTATCACTGATAGGTGACTGTATCTCTGGAATGTGAAGGTTATCTTGTTATTCATTGAGGTATAAATATCAATAAAGCATTCAATTGTATATAAAACCATAATATTATATTATTACGTATTTAATCATGACATATAGATATGTAACCTTCTGGAATGAAGAGCATTTATTAATTTTGATTATTATTTGATATAATGTAATAAAATAATTATACCGGCCGGATCACCAATCTGAAGCAATTAAAATTTTATTAATTATTTTATTACTTCTTCCATAATATTATATTTATGATATGCAATTAATAATGATGAACAGCTGTGTTCCGCTGAACCGCTCAAATAGTAGTTGATGATCGTGTACTGAAATGTTAAGGTCATATTACGCCATTTAATGGAAAATATAATGAAGGAATTAAAGGTTGAGTGGTCGAGAGAGTCGTCAACATTTCTATTAATGAAAATATGCTAGAGCTTGTAAAAAACATGCATCATATAATAACACATACTAGTACCTACACATCTATATATACATCCATTGCTACTTTCGAGAAGGCCACTCCGACGGTGCTAGATACAGCTGAAAATTGATCCCCATTCTTACTGCTGCTTCTACCAGAAGATGATCATCCTATAACCGCAAGACCTCCTCTCCTAAACTGTATGGTACCTGAGAGAAATTTACCTTTCTGGCGTAATAAATGTAATGAAATAAACAGAATTATGCAATGAATAAACAATGCCCTATAAGATAAAATATAAAGTGAGGGTATATTGTAATATGAACTGAAAATTGCATGTGTGCCGACTGCCGTTTTGTTGCAATTGTAGACAAACTTGCGCATCCATTATGAACCAGAAAATTTAGGCAATGTATGACCGCCATGAAAAAAAAAGAATTTTAAATTTTAAATTATTTTGTAATACCTGACGACCTGGAAGACCTGAAAGATATGAGAATGGAAAATAATGATATGATGTACCGG
Organism: Aedes japonicus; assembly: GCA_034211315.2. Classification (NCBI taxonomy): domain Eukaryota; kingdom Metazoa; phylum Arthropoda; class Insecta; order Diptera; family Culicidae; genus Aedes; species Aedes japonicus. The sequence continues at coordinate 29,533 of JASCZW010010893.1, read as the reverse complement.
TCGCACCCCCTCACTTCGCTATTGTCGGATTGACAACATTGCCCAGGCTACGCCAACCAGCGTCTCCATGTTTCAGCTGGCAGTCTTTTGTGATCATATGACTCGTGGAGGCGTGAGGTAGGAACTTGTGAGGACCAGAGGTCGGTCGCACCCTCCTGCCAAGTTGTCAACTCACCATTTGAAGCCCAAGTTGAGTACATCCAGAAATAACTATAAAACAACAATACAAAACATTGTTTTCATGAACTCTGTGCAAAATAAAACTCTCTAAATAAAATCTATACTCAGCTACAAAGTTGTTATTCTTAACTGGGTTAACGCTGGAAGGGGTTTAGGTAGATGTAATGAAACTTATTTACTATTCTTTCAAAATAAACAATTATAAATAGCAAAGCATGTTAGACGAAATTGCGAACTTTTCTATAGATTGCTGCACCTTCAAGCTGCCAAACAGAGTTAAGGATGCCTTGATGCTTTTTTTACAATTGAACGTGAAACATGTGGATTGATGGCTTATTGGTTTTTAAAGTGACACAATAGTTGCTTTCCATGGGCAATCATATCTCCCTATTTATACGTGAATCATGAATGGGTAATAAAGGAATCATTTTAGAGGTTGTGAAATTGTTTTCTTAACGTTTATGGTATTTCTTAAAAAAAAACTATTAGTGTAAAATCTTACAGGCAATTATTCACAAGGATATCAAATTCTTCCATGAAGCAAAGAAAGATCGCAGGCCACTTTGTCGTTTAACTTCGACCTTTTCAGGGAATGTTTAAATACAAAGCGTATAATTCTAACCTTCCAACCAAAGGCCTAATTGACAACAAATATAATACCAGGTTGTAATTGTTTGATCACTTAACATGTTAGGATCATCTGCCGACATATTTGGGAAAATCAGGAACTTGCTTCAGCACCCGATAGATGTAGATGCTGTACGTTTCCTTCTTTCGAACGCTTCCACCACCAAGTCGCTTCTGGTTCTTGCGGCTATTTCTGGCAATGGCGGGTCGGGTCCGGAAATAAATTTTGTATCGTCACATCAGCCTTAGATAATGTCCAATCTCTGAACATTGCAACAAACCATGGCTGGAACTAAATGAATGATAACCTTCTCGAAGACTTATTTTATACACGGTTCTATACACTTCTACTCATATTTTAATGCAACATCCGGATCCAACAGTTTTGGAGCTGGCAGTAAACTGCGGTAAATAAATTGACTTGTTTGTGTTTTGCAGCGTCATTGACAATTTAAACATATCCAATATTATCTTGTGGCTAGTGATCAACTCTCGAGTACTTTTCAAATGGACGTAAGTAACATTTGGACGAAAATGAGAAAATCCACATTGAACGTTTTGGAGTTTATTTTTATTCCTTTTTGAAAATCGGACATGTTTATCCCAATTAAATTCCGTTGAATGACACATTGGTAAAAGATATTACATCACTGTTTACAAGAATGTTTCCTACAAACTTGTTTTTGACATCACTCTTCTATTGTATTTCGTTCAAAAGTTATATCACTACGTGGCACTGGTCCGCCTATGAACTTTGTAATAAAGGGTGTATTCGATAAAAATGGCACACAGAAAATCTTCTGTAACTTTTGAATCGTATGAGTAAAAAACCTAGAAATTTGAGTAGATCTTATCCATAGTGTATTATTTACATCTGCCAAGTTTCATAGTTATACATTCAGTAGTTCCAGTCATGTCGTCGAAACAAGAAATTGTCCGTTTGAAAATTTTGTGCACTCACAATCAAAATCCAGGGGCGTCCCACCGGTGGATTACTAAAAGGCTTGGAATTGCAAACCTTCAAGGAGCATCTGAGTGTCCAAAAGAAGGAAGGGAGTGGTCGTAAAAGTGGTCCAATGGACAGTAAAATGGCCAGGAAAGTCGTACAACAATTCAAGAACCGTCCAAAAATGTCAATTTGAGATGTCGCTAAAAAGTCTAAGGTGTCAGTCGGTTTTGTGCAGAAAACCATGGTTGACATACGTTTAAGAAATCCGGATACCGCAAAGGTGTTCCGACTAAAAGTTACTCCTCATCACCAATGTCACCAAAGAAATAAAAGCAAAAGGAAACATATTTATGAGAAGAGAAACGTAAATATTCACCAAACTTTTCGAATAAAGCAAAACAATTGAGTTGGAAAGCTTTTTGCAAAAATGATTCTATATTTTGAAATATTCCGCGGAGCAGAATAAAAAACAATGCGTCTCTATGGCAACTATGGAATATTTACATGGAGCAATGAGCAAGAACATTGAAATATAATATTAACTATTTAATGGAAGTTTACTTATCTTGATGGCGCTTCTTCGTCCCGATTTAGAAATTGTACAGGAATCTGACCATACAAAGTCCACCAGCACCACACTTTTGAGTTCAATTCCAGAAACGACACTTCTCCCGTTTTGCTGACAACGTGCTCCTAGCCATATCGATACCACATTTCATACAGAAGCACTTTTACAAACTCGGACTTTCTATGAAATTATTAAACTCGTGTTTTTTCAAATCCTAGATGAGACTAGCCTATCCGAACAGCAATCGCAAATTCACACCGATTTATAACGAACAATAAAAACGTGACAGCTCACGCAAAACACAACCGTCCGCGGGCAGCGCTTGCTGCGACTCTGAAGCGTGCTGGGTTACATGTTTACAAAGTGCAAAAAGCCCCAAACCGGAATGAAAAACAAAACATCACTGCGAAAATCCGCGCCCGGAAACTTTACACGAAGCTGCTCACCAAATCCGGTTACATCGTGATGGATGACGAAACATACGTCAAGGCCGACTTCCGTCAAATTCCTGGGCAAGAATATTTTGTTGCCAAGTCGAAGTTCGATGTTCCGGAGGATGTTTGAAAGAACAAACTATCGAAATTTGCAAAGAAGTTTCTAATCTGGCAGGCGATTTGCGGATGTGGTGAAATAAGTGCTCCCTTCATCACTTCCGGAACAATAAACGGTGCGATTTACACGGAAGAGTGCCTTAAGAAGCGTCTCTTGCCATTCATTAAGAAGCACAAAGGATCAACTCTGTTTTGGCCTGATCTAGCATCCTGCCACTACGCTCGAAACGTATTGGAGTGGTACCGAGCCAACGGAGTCAATTTTGTGCCAAAGGATATGAACCCACCAAATTCACCGGAACTTCGTCCAATTGAAAAATTCTGGGCAACTATGAAAACGGAACTTCGCAAACATCCAAAAACTATAAAAGCTGAGCTAGAATTGAAGAAAATTTGGGTAAAAACAACATAAACACTGGGAAAATCGGTTGTACAAAATTTGATGGGTGGAGTGAAAAGGAAGGTGCGGGCATTCGGGATGGGAGACGAAATTGAATAAAACAAATGTTGTAAATCAAAACTCATTAGTAGTTCTTCATTCCCTGAAAATTTCAAGAAAATCCGATAATCAGTTTAATTTTGATGAGTATATATGTGTGTGCCATTTTTATCGAATACACCCTTTAAATCTTCATCGCTAGTGCACATAAGAGGCAGATTACCCTAACATGGGTTTTTTGGTACGTTCGTCTGACAACTTTGGGTTAGTCTTTCAGAGAAGTTCTTCACAAAACATCGGGTAAGTCCTTCGGAGAACTTCAGAGAGCTTCAGGGAAGTCTGGCAGAGAATTTCAGGCAATTTCTTCAGAGAACTTCAGGGACGTTCTGCAGAGAACTTCATGGAAGTTTTGCAGAAAACTTCAGAAAAGTTCTGCAGAGAACTTCACGAAAACTCTTCAGAGAGCTTCAGGGAAGTTTCGCAGATAATTTCTAGAATTTTCTTCAGAGAATTTCAGGGAAGTTTTTTCAGAAAACTTCAGGGAAGGTCTGCAGATAACTTCAGGGAAATTCTGGGTTAGTTATTCAGTGAAGCTCTTCATAGAACTTCATGGAAGTTCTGTAGAGAACTTTAGAGAAGTTCTGCAGAAAACTTCAGAGAAGTTCTGCAGAGAAGTTCTCGAAAACTGTTAAGAGGGCTTCAGTGAAATTTTGCAGATAATTTTTCAAAAGTTCTTCAAAGAACTAGAAAGCTTCAAGGAAGTTTTGCAGAGAACTTTAGGTAAGTTCTTCATAGAACTTTAGGTAAGTTCTTCAGAAAACTTCATGGAAATTCTTCAAAACACTTTATGAAAGAACTTCAACGAACTTCAGGAAAGTACTGCAGAGAACTTATGGGACATTCTGCAGAGAACTTTAGGTAAATTCTTCGGAGAACTTCATGGAAATTCTTCAGAACACTTCATTAAAGTTCTTTAGGGAACTTCAGGGAATTTATTCAGATGAGATTTTAGGGAAGTTCTTCAGAGAATTTCATGGAAGTTTTGCAGAGAACTTCAGAAAACTTCTCCGGAGAACTTCACGAAAACTCTTCAGCGAGCTTCAGGGAAGTTTTGCAGAGAATTTCTGGAAAATTTTTCAGAGAAGTCCGTGGAAGTTCTTCAGAAAACTTCGTGAAAATTTCTTAGAGAACTTTATGGAAGTTCTTCAGTGAAAGGACAAAGAGCTGAGGAGAAAGGTGTTGAGGTACTTGAAAGGCAACCCAGGTGTCTCCGTACGTGATTTGGCAAAGAAATACGATTTAAATTTTTCCATCATGCGTGTCGTTTCAAGAGAGGATATAAGTCTTTTTGTGCCAGTAAGCGAATCGCTACCTGAAACAATATTTAGTGGCATAAAAGTGTGCCGAAATTTGATGGCTGTATTTTAATGGATGACTAAACATATGTCAAAATAGATTATAAAAAAATCCTCAGACGAAAGTTTTACCTGGCAACTGGTCGTGGGGATGTTCCTTCCAGGTATAGTTTGTTTTTGCTGATAAGTTAGCTTGGAAACTAATGATTCGGCAAAGAATCTTCAATTGTGGTCTTTAAACCAAGGTTTTCATCACATCTCACACAATGCGGTCGAAGGTTTACATTAAAGAGTGTCTGAAAAAGCGGATTTTACCCTTCATTCGGCAACACAAGACCAACGTTATGTTTTGGCCGGAAGTAGCCAGCTGCCACTACCCTAAGGAGGTACTAGAATGGTATGCTGCAAACAATGTTAATTTCGTTGCCAAAGAGATTAATTCTCCGAATTACCCATTACCCTGAGTTCTGACCGATCGAAAGATATTGGGCAATTGTCAACCGAAGACTTCGAGGATGTGGTAAAGAAGTGACAAATGAACAACAAATGCGTTTAAAGTGGAATAAGTTCCCCGGTACAGTGTCACTAGCGACTGTGCAGATCATACAACAGTTCGTTCGAAACAGTGAAATGTAATGTCTTGTTATATATCGTTTGAATAGCTGAATAAATATCCTTTTGTTTGACGTTTTGATCAACCGTGTATGATGTTAAATTCTTGAGTTATGATCACTTGAATGCGTCCAAATTTACTTTGAATCGGGCTTTATTGCTGTTTCCGAATATGGCCTCGAAGGGGTTTCATCGTTGTTGAACACTAATATTTTTTTTCTTTTAAGCACAACTTTTTCAAAAATTAAACAAATTTATACATAATATCAAGCATTGAATTTGGAAAGTTTCTAGAACAAAGTGATGTCAAAACCTTTATAATTCAATAACCTGAAGTACTGTGTGAGAACAAACAGTGCGTTCGGATATCAGTTATTGTAAAATTCTGTGGATTCTTCTGTCAAAATATCACAAATATATATTGATCCATTGTACAGTATCTGAACTGCAGAATTCCTTGCGCTTGCAAATTAATATGCCTCCATAGCTTAACGTTGGCATTTGAAAGTTATATCCAAATGGATTTCAGTAAAATGACATCATGTAGCAATTTCATGTGTGTTTTCTTAAAAGTATACAAACTTACTATCTATTTCATGAAGATTAAAGAACACGAAATATACGCTTTATATTCATCTTCAGCAAAACTAATCTTCGGGTTTGGACATTTAAAACTATAATATTCATAATTATTAGTGTTACCTATTTAATAAAAACAATGCCCTGAACGACCTAACTCAATTATTCACCTAAAACAAACAATAAAAAATAAACAAGTCAACGAACTTTTACTAAGTTGCGTATCTTTTGCAAGCACACAAATAGCAATCTGCCAATGCACGCGAGTGTCTTGCGCAACCGTGTCATTGACCCTGGCAAAGCTAAACATTCGCGATTTTACGAACTCGTTCCACCCGAATTCGTTGCACTTGGTTCCAACGAGGAAAAAAAAACACCCGAAATGTACGATGATTATTATTATTTCTTTCCTAAAACGATTCTATTTTTCGCTTCGGTTCCCTGCACCACCTTCTCTCGGACATGGCTGTATCTTCCAGCTGTAGCTACCAGCTAACTGCACACACATCCTAAGCAACTCTGTGAAATGCCATTTCTTGCAATCAAACACAAGCGCACAACGAACAACCCGGTTTCCAGCAGGGAACCCCATCCATTGGCAATGGAAAGCAGTTTGGTGTGCAGCAAGAGGCCGACCGGCAAAAGTTCCCAACTAGAGGAGGGTGGGTGCAGTGTGTGCAAGCTGCGGTTCTGCTTAGATCGCGCTTGTTCATATTTTCGCCTATCTTCGCAACGTTGTAGCAGCAACAATAACGTTTGGAGGGGGGGGGGGGGGGTTTCGACCGGATGGGGGTTGTGCAGCACTCACCGAATAGCATGCATGTGTGTGCATACTGCGATATTTCGGCTTCTAATTTTTATATTAGAATGGATTTTTTGTGTGTTTCGTTTTTGGGTTGATGGATGCTTAGAGTCGGTTCAAAAGTGCACACATTTGCAGTGTGTGCGATATTTACATAAGAGAGTGGGAACCTATGCGTTGATATACGGTCAGCAGGAGTTCAACGACACTTTGACGAAATTTTGGCATTTCATTTAGCGTATTTATATATTTATTCCGAGCAAATAATTTGGCGTGGTCAGGTTCTATTTTTTGAGTGTGCAAATGCAAACGAACTTAACGCTTAGCGTATTGCAAAACGGAGCGGGGTGAATGAACTTTTCCTACTTTGTAGTTCGAAGCCGCAGGCGGTAGATTGAAATTGACGTCATTTGAATGGGACATTGCTGTCCTTCGTTGAGCTGAAGCTTGTCTTATTCTTCATATATTATTTTTTAAACTTTATCATTTTGAATTGAAATTTACTCGTTTTGAAAATTATGAATTATTTTCCTGCTAACTATTGATAATAACCGGCAATTCGCCATTAGGATTCAAATAGTGAATTGGCGGTTATTATCACTAGTTAGCAGGAAAACTAAATGATTAAATTAAATGATAAGATGATGGGAAATGTAATAGAATAAAGTTTTGTCCATGTCTACATACTGCTATGTGCATCCGGTGAACAGTTATTTGTGATTAATCTCTTTTGAATCTGTTCTGATACAACCATGGCCTGATTTTGACAGCCCCTTTTTTAAAAAAAGGATTTTTTAATATATATATTTTAATGGTATAATAACGTAATGCAGAATTTTTGAGGTCGCAGATTTTTTGAGGTCGCTGAGATAACAGTAACCTAAAGTTAAAAGGAAATGAAAATATGTTGCGAGGAGGGGGTGACAAAACCGGGGATTAATGTAAAACTTAAGTATACCACAATCTAATGCGATTAACCTTGAGACGCTTAAAAGTTAAGATGCAATACAATTTACTATGAAGGTTTTTAACGCGTTGTCGTGCTGTTTGCAGTTTTCTGCAACGGTAATCAGCAGGTGACGTTTTTCTTGGTTCAACGTGGGACCAATATCATTATAGTCTCTTACTTCTCTAGCGTACGTTTTGCACGCTTATTGACGACCCTCGAGTTTTGTGTTTTGCAACAGATTACCCGGAAAGCTTATAAAAACAGTAAAATTGCATTAATAAATCATCCACGGTGGCGGATGTTAATAACGAGCAGTGAGACAACATTTTACTTGATGCCAAGTAGGAAATTTTTCGCAAATGTCTACTGCTACCTTTCCAGAAAACATTTGAATTTCCTTTTAAAATACATCCCATTCGCCATTAGTTTAGCATTTGATGTTCCACACTATTGGCTCAATTTTTCAACGGCGGCGCTCCAACTTTTAATCAACATTCAGAAATATTCCAGTTCGTTCCACATTTAGCACTCATTGAGCTGGAATGAAAAATCTACTTTCTCTTCTTGGCTGTACACGATTTCCTTCCGTTCTATATAGTCAAGGAGAAGGTGCGGGTAAGCATTTTGACGTAATTTCATCAACGTTTGAGAAAGTTTCTCCGATGGGCTCCGACGATGGTAAACAATTCTATTTACATGGAACGCAGTTTGGTTGGCTTACTGACTGACTGACTGACTGCCTGCCTGACTGGTTGGCAGGCAGCCTGCTACATTGGTCGGTGTGGAAACGAAAATTGAAAATGAATGCGTCACTAATGATGACGATTTCACCGCGCTGGCAAAAGAAAACACGGAAAATTATGCGCTACTTTCTTCACGGAAAATTTACCGCCCATCTCCCTTCCGACTTTGCTTAGGCAAGATTCTCACGTTGTGTATTCTAATTCGGAAAAATTCCTCCCAACAACGAACAAGACGACGGTAGCGGCGGTGCTTTACGGGTCGACTAGTATCGCTGTAAGAAAGTTTCCAAGTACGGAACCAAATGTCTGTTCTTCATTTCGTCTTTTTGCTTTGGAATTGAAATAATCAAGCTCAGAATATCTACGTACCGGTGTGAAAGTAGATCGCTCTTTGTATGGAAATGAATTCAAAGCAACGACAAAATCATCATAAAGGTTTGGCAGATTATTTTCCGTATCAGTGATACGTGTGTTTACTTTCCGCGATAAAATGCTTTTAGTTTGGATTGAAACTTGCCAAGTGAAATTGCTCGAAGCAATCTACTAGAACACTCTCGATAAAGTTCAAGTTTCCTTTACCTTCTGGTCTCTTTCCTGTAATTCCTTTCAAATTTGCTATCTTTTCTAATTCGATACAGAAAATAGTACTTGAGTTGAAAACGTTGTGCAAATAAACTTGTTTAATAAACGCCTTTCATGGTATATCAGAAAACCTAACGATGACATGAGCCATTTTGTTTAATGTTGATATTAGTAAACGTAATTGTTAAATACAGATAATTTGTCTTCTTAATAATAATATTCTTATTTCATATTATGATTATAATAAATTTTCAATTGAGAATCCTGTAAATACAACACAGAGTATGCAATACAACAAGGTCATAAATTCTTCAAAAACATAAAATAGATTTTTGTAGTTATTTTAAAGGGTGTACCGTTCAAATCCTGGGGTGGGTCCTCCCTTAGCTCAGTCGGTAAAGGCGCAGCTACATAGCAACACCATGCTGGAGGTGGCTGGGTTCGATTCCCGGTCTGGTCTAGGAATTTTTTCGTTAAGGAAAACTTCTCGATTCCCTGGGCATAGCGTATGATTGTACTTGCCACATAATCATACTAATGCAAAAATGGTAACTGGCATCGAAAGCTTTCAATTAATAACTTTGGAAGTGCATTTAGAACACTAAGTTCTAGCAAGCAATAAGCTAATTGTGAAAGCAATAAGCTTGAAATGCTAAAGAAGTACCGTTCAAATCCACACGGACTCAAATTGCTCTAACTTTCGATGCGTTGGGTAAAAATAATTGAAATTTTGCGTAAACATAGTTTAATGTGTATTGTTTACTCTCTGTGACTGATTACATCAGGTGCAAAAAAAATTAAAAAAAAAAACGACGAAATACTTTGAGATTAAAGATCTGTCGCATCGTGCAATCGGAAACACGTTAGGAATCGCGAATTTCACGGTTTCTGGAATCATAAAACGGTTCGAAGAACGTCTGACTGTTGATCGGAAGTAAAGATCCGGAAAGAAAGCCTTAGACTACGTACGTTTAAGGTTCAGAAGTCCCCAATCCGTGAAGAGAAACAGAATAATGTCGTGAAAAAGCCGTGCCCGGAAGTTGCGCAACCAGAAGTTGACGAAACCACACTGCTGCGTAATGGATGCTGAGACATGAAGGCGGACTTCAACCAGATTCTAGGAAACCTGTATGTGTATGCTGATGTGATGTTCCAGAGAACCCCCGGACACAGAAGATGTTGAAGTTCGCCAAGATGTTCTTAATTTTATTTACGGAAAGCGGAGCACACCTTTCGTTATCGCAAGCACCTTGAATGGACAGGTGTACTAGGAGTGTCTCCAAAAGTGGCTTCTCTCCCTCCTGAAGGCTCACGACGCACAGTGGGACGAAATAAAAAAAGTGGGACATTGGTATTTGCGGCGAAACTATAAGGTGTGGACCATTAATTTCTTCTACATTTTTTCTACATTAGATAAACTAGATAAAGTACTTTATTTTTGTGCTAACAAATTTGATTTAAGGGGTGTATACACCTAGATAAAAAAATTAACTTTTTTGTTTTTGGTTTAAATCGATGATAATGTATTATAACATTGTAGATCAAATTATTTCATGAAACTTTGTAGCAGACAAAAACTTTCTATCTCTTAACTGGACGAAGTTGTAGGGTGAAAAAGGAATGCAAAATGTAATACCCCCTTAAAAATCGTTTTTTACCATAACTTTTTTATATGAATTTTCTCATTGTTTTAATGTTCTACAATGTTTTAAATATTTTCTAAAGCCCCATTTTGAAACAAGTTCAAGATCATTCAGTTCAGCGTCAGAGATAGTAATTAACACATCATCTTGAAGAACAACTTGCTGCTTAGCCGTATGGTCAAGAAGAGCTTGGTAAATATGTTTTCACCTTTGTTATCCTTAAAATAATAAATATACAGAAATATTGCCTCGTTGAAATATCCCCTGGGCTCTGGCAAAACTTTGAGGTAGTTTAACTTCAACTACCAGGTCCCAGGGCTGGTCTGGTTCTTTACCATTTTGGAAAGAAGCACACTAGTGTTGCCAGATTAGTGATAATGCAGCCCAAAAATGCTTCTGAAAATCCGCCAGTACGTCCTTTCGGCAAACATTGTTATACTGAGATAGTGATCGATGGTCAAGTACAGGATTTGCGAATAGTTGGAATGCTGCACTTGATCATATAAACGCAGATGAAAAACCTGCATAGTTTATTATCACAACCTAGCGCACTTTTGGAAAGCATTATAACATAAGGGAACCTGTTCCATTATTCATCTCATGATCCATTATTCATAATATTCGGAATTATAGGAGTTTGATGTATGAACCAATTTATTCCTTTTGTTATTTAGTTACTTTCAACTTACAAAAAAAAAACATTAAATTTCAATAAAAAGTTAGAAATCCGATGGTTACGCGTCGATTTTTCGTTTTCAATTTGCGTGCATTGCTAAAAGATGAGATGAAAATGGAAATGGTAACCTAAGATGTTATGCTTGTATCAAAGCTTTCTACCGAGAGGCGATTTTGCTTACTTCATTCTTAGTTTGAAGCAAATCGGAGCTCTTTCAGTGCGGTTCGGCAATTGAAGACATACTACGTCATCAAGAAGAAGTCCTGTTGAAGAATTTCAAATAAAATTCAAGACAAAGCCCCCGAAACTGAACGAAAAATCTCTGGTTCTAACTAAACACTCCAAGGAACGAGTGAACTAGTCAACAGACGCAAGTTAAAAATAAGATAAGTAATCCCTCTCAATATTTTAAAAAGCTTTTAGGTGCGCATTGACAATGGACGATTTACCTTGTTATCAAAAAGATGTTTTGCTAACGATCTCAAAACAAATTTCAAGAGAAACTCGCGAAACAAGAAGCGAAATTCATCTTGAAACGAGATAGCAAGCTCTGAATTCAAGTAATATCAAGCAAAACAGGTATTTTGGAAGATATCGTTGACAATTAATCACAAGGTAATTGATTATATTTGCAAATGATTGATGTATACTCTTCTCCCTACAGCCATACATACCAACAATTATCCCCCCCCCTCCCCAATCTTGTGGGTAGTGATGCAATATCATTGTACACTTCTAGTGTGCACTAATAGTGTATCCCGCAAAATTCAAATCCCCCATGGGAAGAAACGTTGCGTAGCCCATTCAACTATCCCCTGATGTATTATGTAAGGTTAGAGTTCTTGTACTCAAACTGGTGACCTGGCGCCTCGCCCCCTTATACGTCAATAAAATAAAATAAAATAAAATAAAATAAAATAAAATAAAATATTGCCTCGTTGAAATATCAAAATGAGAATAAATTTAATGAAAGTTAATTCTCCAATAGACAAATACTGGGCCATTATGAGGGGAGCACCTTTTAAAACGACCTAAAGTGGTAAAGAATGTAGAAGAAATGAAGAACGCATTGGTTAATATGCAAAATACTGTCGATTTTGAGGTTGTGTATAACCTTTTGCCTGGAGTTAACGCCAAGGTTTGCGCATTTGGATATAAAGGCGAAATAAACTAAATAGATGATGTAAAAACTAATTTTAATTGTTTCGTTTTACTTCTTGAAAATTTGGTTATAATCGGATATAAACTCGAATTTTGAGAATGAATTTTGTGTGTGAGAAAAGCCGGACAACTTAAAAAGTTACATATTATATTCAGCACGGTACTTGGTCCATTTGTCTACTTTTTGTCTCCTCTAACAATAATTATCTAAGGGGGAAAATTTTCACTTCGCCCACCCAATATATTTTTTGCCTTCAAAAGTTCATTTCCCCTCGTTTAATCGTCAAGTCAAAGTAAGCGTTAACAACGTTATTGGTTGTAATGTTACATACAGCATATAACACGTTTTGCAAACTTCCATACAATAGATCTAATTTCAGCGACATCGGGCTTAAATTTACCTGAAAGATCCCATTAATTTAAGTTTGTGGAATGGAATATTATATTGGACTATTCTTTGAAAGTATGTAATAATAAGCTTGATTAAGAGCTTACGCTGAAGCATTCTCGACGGCAGCCATTACCTTAAAATTTAGAATTCATTTAACTCAGAATCTGTACTAGATATTGAATACTTAATCAAATCAGTTTGTATTCGTACTAGCTGTGAGCATGCTGATAGAGTTCGATTTGATGTTCATTCACTAACAATCGAGATTTATCAATTTTAAGTAGAAAAACCTATCAGACCAGCTTAATCTGAATAACCCGTTTGGTATATAAGGAATGTTCGTTCTGTTGATTGCGGAAAAGTTTTGATGTCATTATATGGAACGGTTTCAGTGAAAAACTGAACGGACGCCAGCGGAGTTGGGTACAGGCGACTCGTGAGGTAGTAAGTGCTCTCAAGGACATGGAGCAAGGCAGGTAACTGTTACCCATTGTATTTATATTAATAACATCTATTTTTAACAGTTTTGCGTCTTTGAATCGGCTGTGTCGACACTTCGTTCCGCAATATTTTGCTATCGGGCATAGCGTTTTGTCTATTGTTTCGGTTGCCTATAGTTCGTCCTAGTGTAGATCGGCCCAAGTTGGCTCTCAGGCGTTGAGATGAAATGACTTGTTTTCCTAATGAAATACCACTATCACACTCTGTGAGTAGCCTCAATAGCAACCTTACTGTTGGTTTAAACCGGTCAAAATCGGCTTTTAAGCTTTATTAAAAACCACTTTGTTTTCCCAATGAAAAACCACAATTACACTTTGTGAGTGGCCCCAATAGCATCCTTACTGTTGGTTTAAATCGGAAATCACTCCTAATTTTCAAATATTCCACTTGACAGCTTATCGTTAACCAAAACGAACCCTGCTGCTACCCAATCCTGTTATCCAAAATCCAAAATGATTTCTCGGGGAAGTGCAGTGGATTCCGCGGTTTCTAATAAAGCGAGTATCACGTCAACATATTCCTACCCTTTCCTTACATGACCTGGATTTGGACGGGGCCGGCGCCGGTATTGCCTTAGTTTGAGATCACCAGTTTTTACACATTGAAGATGTATGTCAGTTCCTCGCAACATCAGTTGGTTCTCTGTGTAATTACAGCTAATTTGGCAATAACGAAGTAGCAACCTCGGGCGGTCAATCATGCTCATGCTCATGGCTAAGTAGCAAGACCTATCAGACCAGTATCAGACCTATCAATACTTTCTCTTCACATCTTTGGTTCTAGCAGACATTGTTGTCCTCTCCTAGGTTTGCATGGGGATAAGAACGATATTTCCAATTTACGTGAAGTATCGGTCGATCTGTTTCTAGTTCATTTTGCTTTGGTTGAATTTTTGATAACTTTGTGTGACAATGATGTTTTCGACGTTGGTGCAAAGCCTCCTGGTTTCTTGAGAATGATGGAGAAGTCTTAGTTTTATTTTAAAATTGTGTTGCTACATTGCTAGGGTGAACACGGCATTGCAAAGGAAATGACAGCGTCGATTATTCTGGATTTTGGTTAAATAATTGAATAAACCTGCCAAAGTAGGAGCAGAAAAAGTTTCCAAAGCGTTTTGAGGCAGATGATTAACGTAAGACTACTAGTTCGATTGAAGGGATTAATCTAAATATGTGCACAGTTTCTAATGCACATAAACGGAATGCTAGATTTGGCAGAAAATAATGGGATATTTTATGTAAATTTAAGCCAGATAACGCCTGAATCAAGCCTGTTGTATGAAAGATTGCAAACATTGTTGTATGGCGCATCAAGGACTACAACCAATTGCGTTGTTTACGCCTCCTTTGGCTTGGAATTAAACAAGCGGAAATTTTACGCGCCTGTTAATTTTTTTTTGTGTGGACATTAATCTCAATATGTGGACATCACTGAAAAAAAGCTGTAAGTTTTTATGACGATACAGCGAGATATGTTTTTGCAGTTTTTGAAAGAAGGTTACAAATCCATCGAAAGTGTCCTAGATTTCGTGGACTATCTGAAGAACAACCATATAAAGCTCGATTCAAAGCAAATCTTGACGCACGGTTTAATATACCACCGCGTCCATGGTGGATGGAACAAAAAACGTTTCAGAGCCATTTGTTGATGTTTTATTGACAAAGAAATTGGTGAAAAGTGATTCTCGATTGATCGACGCATCTCGAAATTACGGATCATGGAACTTGAGAAAAGAAAATTTATTGTGCACAAACATCTAGAGAATCCTTCGTGGTCTGCCTCAAACATAGAAAAAGTGAATCCTAGAGGGTTTGAGCTGTTTAGTGGAATCCTTGTAACTATAAATTAGAAGAAAAATTAGTAATCTCCATTTAATTCCAACTACCTTTGCTTATCTTCGACAGATACGCGTATTTCGTCTACAATGTGCAGACTTCTTCAGTGTCTCGTACTAATAACTCGACAGTCGAGTTATTAGTACGAGACACTGAAGAAGTCTGCACATTGTAGACGAAATACGCGTATCTGTCGAAGATAAGCAAAGGTAGTTGGAATTAAATGGAGATTACTAATTTTTCTTCTAATTTATAGATAGAAAAAGTGTTAAAATTCCCAAAGTCAACGATGTGTCTTGTAATCAAACCTTACAAGGATACTCTGAGTGTGGAAAGAGCACAGCGCATATATCATCAAAGTGGCACTAGGGACAAAGAGCTGAGGTGAAATGTCCCAAGTAGCACACTTGTTGCCATTTGGTTGAGAGAACATAAATATGACTTGCTAAGTCATAATCAAGTAACTACAACTAATTATGACCATAGTGTGCTACTTGGGTGTTAAGGCACGTGAAAGGCAAACCAGGTGCAAAAAAAATCGATTCCAACTTTTCTACCGTGCGTAACATCATTTCAAGAGAAGGATATAAGGCTTTTTGTGCCAGTAAATATTTGAATCGCTACCTGAAACAAAATGTTGTGGCCAAAAAGCGAGCACAATTACAATACGAACGAGTTTTGACGAAATTTGATAGCTGTATTTTAATGGATGGCGAAACATATGTCAAAATAAATTATAAACAAATTCCCGGACCAAAATTTTACCTTGCAACTGGTCGTGGGGATGTCCCTTGCAGGTATAAGTTTGTTTTTGCTGATAAGTTTGCTCGGAAACTAATGATTTGGCAGAAAATCTGCAGTTGTGGCTTTAAAATCATGGTTTTCATCACATCTCACAAAATGACGTCGAAGGTTTACATTAAAGAATGTCTGAAAAAGCGGATTTTACTCTTCATCTGGCAACACAAGACCGGATCTAGCCAGCTGCCACTTCTTTAAGGAGGTACTAGAATGGTATGCTGCAAACAATGTTAATTTCGTTGCCAAAGAGATTATCCTCCGAATTGCCCTGAGTTCAGACCGATCGAAAGATATAGGGCAATTGTCAAGCGAAAACTTCGAGGATGCGGTAAAGAAGTGACAAATGCACAACAAATGCGTTTAAAGTGGAATAAGCTCGCCGGTACAGTGTCACCAGCGACTGTGCAGATCATGATGGCATCGATCACAAGTAAAGTGCGACAGTTCGTTTGAAACGGGTAAATGTAATAACTTGTTATATATCGTTTGAAAGCCGAATATTGTTTAATTCTTGAGTTATGATCACTTGAACGCGTTCAAATTTACTTTGAATCTGGCTTTATGATAGATCTTCTGTTTTTGTTTATTTTTTGCCATACACAGCCCCCCCCCCCCTATTAATAATTTCCAGAAGTTGGTGCCGTTGTGAGGCCGACCATAAAGTGTTAGACCACCTGAGCCAACATGAAATAGAAAGGGATAATAGAATGATTTAATCAAACTATGCGTCAATATTTCATCAGCATGAATATTTCGAAGTTATTTTGATCATGGGGCTTTTGCGTTTCAAAACATGCAGGTTGATGGAATATCAAAGCAGTTTTTACATTTCATAATTTACTTCAGAGGCAAAACTGAAAGTATCTTAAATCATAGGTTAAAAAAACACACTTCATCAAAATTTAAACGTTAATGAGTAGTCGTGAGATCTACGTATTCTCGGTATTTTAAGCACAGTTTTAACATTTTTTCATTTGATTCTTTACCTTTTTTTTATCAGAACAAAAATTAGCAGTGTTTTTTCAAATCAGTTCAGCTTGCAAATCGAAAATATACAGTTTTTGCATTCGTGATCTAATTAATGTGACGATGTTCTGATTTCAGAAGCCAAACAGCCAATGTTAACCGGAATAGAAGACGCGGTGGCAAGACAGAATTGTGGAAAAGATACTTTTCTAAACTTATTTAAACTATTATTATTAATAAAAATATTGATATAAAATTTTGAAAAGTCACAACAATTATTTTGTTTATTCTAATTCTTGAGAATTAAAGAAAATAATCAAAATTAAATTCAGGGGTCAATTTTTTTAAATTAGAAAGGAAATCACTCACCGTAACCATTACTTTCAATTTAAATTATAAAACAATGCCATAGAAGAATGATATACGATCTCAATAACATAATAATTAAGAGTTTTTTTCCTTTTCCAAAAATATTAGATGGGGTCTAAAAATCCCAAATATGAGAACACGAGGTTTGTAGCCCATCCTTTAGATCTGAAAATACTAAATGAACTTATGAATATCACTTTAGTTTACGTAGACGCATGTTTGGCAAGTTAGGTAGAATAGTGAAACTAAAATCATGGATTTTTTTTGTAGCTCAGTAACTAAAACACATACATCGTCAATTAGTTGATATGTTTTGTAAGAAGAACTGAACTTGCAAGAAAAACTATTTAAACGAGGAAATGAGACCACGAAAACCATGAAAAACAAATACAACCCATAATGAATATTGCAGTTTAGGAGTATTTTAATTTTTTTGTGTTTACGAATATTCAACTAACGTTTATTTGCGTTAAAACCTTCCGAGTGGTTCAAACGTTATGAATTTTTGAAAACATGTATATTGTAAAATTAAATTTTTTGGACCACCCTAACGTAGAAATAATCTTCCAAATAAAAAAAAATACGGATCTGATATATTTGGAGAAAATAATTTATATAAAACTCGAATCAAAATAATATTTTTGATTACATATTATGTTTTAAAAAAAACTGAATAAATACTTATATTTTTAATTTGATGAACTTATTCTTCTAATAATTATTTATTAAAATGATTATTTTTTTATCTTATATAATTAATTTATACATGTTATATTTATCTATTATGTTCTGATAATTGTTTGTATATTTTTAATAAAGCTGATTATATATAACATTGATAAAATTTGTGCTAGGTACCACGGTCATACAAATAATGCATTAAAAAATCGAATTTGTTAATATAGAAAATTGAGCTTTATGAAATATTTTATTTTTGTTTTATTATTTAGTACATCAAGCAGTAAATTTGTAATATTGACGAATTATACCTTCATTGTGCATCACAATAAATAATAAATAAACTTGTGGTCTTCTTGAATATATGTTTATAATTGTGTTTTCATTTGAAGTATTACATCCGACCACTTCTATTAGTCTTAGTCAAGAGAAAAGAAATAATAAACATAAATCAATATGCAACTAAAGATCTCTAATACACATAAACAACGTTGTATGTCATCAACACGCTGTCAGATGGAGAATATGCACGATTGTTCATGATCTTTTAAACATGATCAGCTCGTTCAAGTTCTACTTTTAAATTAATTTTCGAGTAATATGTGGTGTTGACACCGGAAATAACACTTACCATCCGTTCATGTATCCTGCTTCTGGATCGTACTCTCGGCCAAACATAGTATTCAATCCTGAAGGCACACACGATGGTGCTCTCAAAGACTTTCAGCCACTCCTATAATTGCTCGAATAGCTGATTACATCGAAAATACATTCCTGTAGCGCAGTTCTTTATCTGGATGTTGGTATATTGCCGCATCACAGTCACAAGATGCTTTGTGCCACAGTTGAAAAGCTGGAAGGAAGAAAACGAAAAACTTGAAAATCATTAAGATTCAAATTTGCGATGCCCGAAGGAGGAAACTAACGCCAAATGTATAGCAGACCTTGCCTATTCTGGAACTTGAGAGATACCTAGATCTTTTCATTGCGTTCTTGGCCAGTCGGTCCGACAGTCAAGATGCAAACGGTGTGCAAATTTCTCAGAAACTAGCCCCGCGAAGAGATATGTAGGTGCCGGTGAAGGGGTGAAGTGATCATTTACGATCTTGATTGAAAGGCATGGGTCACAACTCAGCATACTGCATGGGATGGAGTGTAACGTCAAGTTCACTGCCATGGTCAAGTGGAACTCGTCGACGTTCGCGAAATGCTGCCGTCCGCAAAGCGACGATGTGATGAAGAGATGAAAGAGAACATAGAAATAGCAACAACCAAACGAATGCGTTGGAACCACCACGGATTGAGGAATTATATTATTCAACATGAATTACCAGTGACGCCCCAAGAGATGATTCAGTTTGGCGTTGGTAGGGTTAAGATACTTTCAGTTACGCTCTGTAAAAACAGCTTTTTGCTTTTAGTCTCCGATTGAATTCGGATAGAAAAACAAAAATTATTTCTTAATATAATTTGCCATTCATACTTCATACCTTTAGCCGTGATCAAAAATTGTTCCAATATCCAGGACATCAGTTTTCGATAACAAATTTGAAAACACTCATAACATACATTTAAATAAACCTTGTTTTGTAGTTTCTTTTCTACTAATTCAACCAAACATATGTTTGATAAGGTTTCTCATTACCAAATAATCGATAAATTTGACGTATCTACTCGATAAAACCGAATTAGGCGCTTACGCTGAAGTAGTGCTCTCACCCTATGTAGTGAAACGAAAACTAGACAAAAGATTTATGACTTGTATTTTCTACTCGTTTTAGTTTTCATACATGGGCGTACGTAGGTCTGTGGTGAACTAGAATATCTTGCGTGGGACCAGGTCGGGACACGTCATTGTTTTTTTTTCGTGCATTAGAAGCATTGCCAATGGGACGTCAATCTATGCATGGGGTAGAACGGAATAATAAAAACCGCATAGAGTTGGCTGATTTTAATATTTGCAATCAATCTCTTATGGGCATCGAGGCTTGAGTGATAAATGATTTTCTAAAATTGTTGCGCTTTTTTTTAGATTGGTCATGGTGAGTCTAGCTTGTATGGTCCAGATTTATGTTGATCGAACATGTATGGATATTTTTGTGAATACAAAATAAATAGCTTCTCGAGCGGCATAAAACGTCTTTATTTCTGTTTTAATTAACTGATGCGAAAATCTGGTTGGACACATGCTAAGATATACTGTGGCAGTAAACTCAGATGGAACAACAGTAAACATAGTATATAACACTAATCTACACGCTAAGATCAGTATACCCAAATATGGGTGAAGAATACCCATAATCACGAAAAGTGCACATACCCATTTATGGGTATGTTATAACTTATCCATATTTGGGTATTTTTCCCATACAAATTTACTCAAATATGGGTAAAGTCAACTTTACCCATAAATGAGTATGTGCACTTTTAGCGATTATGGGTAAACTGAGCTTAGCGTGTATGGTCCCAAAGAAGCCGTTCTGAATTTAATTTTTTTAAATACAAACGCTTAGCGTCTATTTCGCAACAGTTTTCAAACTATCGGATGGTGTCAGTAGGAATGTTTCGTTGCCTGTAGAAATAGTACAAGAATGTCATGATTCATTAATATCTTATTAGCATAGCATATTCTGAGCAAAGTCTACGGTTCATAATTTTTTTTTATGTACACGCTAAGATCAGTTTACCCAAATATGGGTGAAGAATACTCATAATCACGAAAAGTGCACATACGCATTTATGGGAAAGTAGTCTTTACCCATATATGAGTATTTTTTCCATACAAATTTACTCAAATATGGGTAAAGACAACCTACCCATAAATGAGTATGTGCACTTTTTTGCGATTATGGGTAAACTGAGCTTAGCGTGTATAGAGAAAAATCTAAAAGATTTTAAAAATGAGGCTATGTGGCTTATGAATAGGCCCCAATCAGCAGTTTTTTTATTAAAAGCATTTATTAATTTCAATAATATGCAATGATCTTAACATACAATCTTTAGATACAATGCAATTAAATATCTCTACTATCTGTAATCAACTTTCTCTCTCCACCTTGAAGCATATAAACTTACATTATTATTTATTTTTAATAATAATTTTAACACGACTATAACAATATACAATGGTGATATGATGAAAATAATTCAGCTGTTGTAATGAAATTCTAAATAATGTGCATATAATAATAAAATGCAGCTATTTGCTTGTTCCGCTGCGGTATTACATGATTGAAACTGTGAAATGGCGAAAATTTCAAATGTGATATAATGAAAGAAAGTTAATCGCATGGTAGCCTAGCAAAATAGCTAGAAAATTTGAGTAAACAAAGAGGCAAAATAAATTTCATATCAGTATGATTACTGCCCGAAAATCGAAATTTAATTAGTTAAAAAAAAAGAAAATTCAAATTCTCCGATAATGTTTGTTTCCATAAGACAAAAAAGAATCTGTAGGATCATAAAAGATGATAGTTTATAAATCATTACATTTTTGTTTTCAGAATTGGTCGTATATAATCCTGTCTTAAAAAACAAGCCTTCCTATCTTTTCAAATACATAATGTAAGTAATATGTACTAAAACTTACTAAATGATAACTAACCTTACATACAATGATAATAAGCAGCTATATTTGTAATGTCTCTCGTTAATTTATTAATATCTAATTATGCCGACACACATTCAGAAAGCGGTCTTCAGCAATATTGAAGCTTGATAAATTTCTCATTAGCACAGCTAGCAAACATTACCGCATGCCATTATTCCAGAAATTTGAAGTACGACAACAAAACGTTTAGTTTTCTCATAGAAACTTCAAAGTGCAGTTCGAGTTCGCAATCAGTTGAGGTCGAATTTGGGGAGAAGAGTCAAGACTTGATTCAAAATCTGTTGAGTAGGGTGAAGCTGAATCTTTACCTTGAGGTGTCCCTATAAACATGGAATTAATGACGATGATGAACTATTAAAGTTGTCCAGCACTTCTCCCATTTTATTTAATCATTAATTTGCTTTGTTCTACCATATGTCAGAATAAATAGTGCCGGTAGTTGTCTCCAATTTATGCCTGAACTGTGCCGACTCTACTTCCTGCAGAATGTACCGAATGATTAATCCGTTGGTTTATGCGCTGTTTTATCTCCTTTAGTGATAGCAGTTTGGTAGATCACATATGATAAATACAGGGTGTGGCAGAAAATAATGCGAAAATGTTCAAACTTTAGTATAGGGTTTATACGTGTAGCTAGTGACTAATTTCTGTCGAAAGTGTATTTGTTTATGTTTAGTTTCAAGTGCTGCATCCAAACATTCTATTTGTTTCATTGCAAAAATCCTTAAAATGTTCGCGAAAGAAGTGATCACCAGTTTGTTGCTCGCCCAGAAGAAGCCGAAAGAGATTGCCAAGGTGGTAGGGTGCCATTTGGCAACAGTTTCCCCCTAAAAAGTCCCTGCAGGATGGTCCTCAGCAGCGGAAGCCGGGAAGCGGACTTGCAAAGGAAGCCAATATTTCGCAAAATCCATGCGGGAGAATCATCAAAGAAGGTCTGCGTATGCATCTTCCAGAGCCAGAGATAAACGCCACTTGATTACGGACCAGGTCAAGGAACTACGAGTGACTCGTTCCAGGAGATTGCTTTCCTTGTTGAAGAAGGAAAAATGATAATCCTGTTCTCCGACGAGAAGCTTTTCAGCAGCGATGCTGTGGCGAACAGCCGCACGGATCCGGTTCATTTCACACGCAGAAAAGTGGAGAACGTTCCGGAAAGAGTGAAATTCAAGTTTCAAACCAAACATCTGGCTGGTGTCATGATGTTTGGCTTGGTGGCGTCCAACGGTTTGAAAATGCCGCCTGTTTTCACTCGATGCTGGAGTGATTACTGGTATTTTAAAGAACCGCAGTGCTTCCTGAGCGAAGGCCAACTTCTCTGAGGACCAAAACGTTGTCCTGCAGCAGGATGGAGCGTCCAATAGAACCCAACAATGGTTGAACGATAACATGAAGTTTTTGGCCGAAGGATTTTTTGGACTCCTAGTAGTTCAGATCTTAATCCGTTGGATTATTCGATTTGGGCATATGTTGACGCACGAGCCTGCAAAACATTACATCCTAGTGTGAAAACCCTTAAGTCAACCATAACACGCACATGGCAGTCAATGTCGTAGGACTACGTCCGAAAGGCATGCTCTTGCTTCCGGCGTCGACTCGAGGATGTTATTAATAAAAATGGAGGACACATTGAATACATTTGTTTAAATGGTCTTTATAAAGATAACTGCACTCGAAAAATGTTGATATTATTGCTTAAATTAGTTGAAAATGGGATTTGAAAGAAATAGAACAAATTTTCGCATTATTTTCTGCCGCATCCTGTATACTTAAGGTCCTCATCAAATACACTCAGTAGGAAAAAAAGCCGAGCAAAATTGTACTTCCAAAAACGCCATGTAACCTTCTGTAACTTTTGCAATTACTAATATTTTTTGGCTGAAAATTCACAACACTTTGAACTATGTATGGACCTTCTCTAACTCCAAATTTCATGCTGATAAAATATATAAATTTGAAGTTGTCACAACATATGTCAAAAAAGTCGTTTTTGGACATACCAGTCTCAAAACCCCTGTATTCATGTGAAAAATTAAGGGAGCTTATTTCAAATGTCACCATAAGCCTAAAAATATATGGAAAATAATGTGTACAAAATTTGATATGTTTTCATCAAGCGGTCTAAGGAGTTGCTGCATCTACATCTATTTGCATCTATCATAGATGCAGAAACTCTTCAGAAAAGATCCTTGGTTCTTGGAATTAATTCAATAAGATGCTTAATTATCTTTTAATATGTATATGTTTGCAAATTCTTCATCGTTTTTGTTTAGGTCTTTGATCATCGATAGATAGATAAACATCTTTATTATTTAGATTTTCAGCCTCGACAGGTTCAGTTCATTCATGTTTCATGAATATCATTAGGTACTTGAGTGATCCGAAGTTATGACTCTATTCTGTTCCAATAAATCGAGTCTTATATCTTTATTTATTTATTATCACCGTCTTCGACAACAATGTGGTACAGACTGTACTTAATTCGGTTTTTTAAATTACTCCTGGACAAGTGGCGAACCAGCCCAGGAGGCTGAAAGCCACTTTAATAAATAAAAAAAAATACTCCTGGACATGTTAAAATCAAACTCGTCAGAAATGTCATTGAATGACCGAATACAAGCGTCAAGAGGGTTGTTTGTAACCGTAATTGGTTCGGTGATATAGAACTGCTATGCAGGTTAGGCAGGTTCGAAAGCGTCGTGGAGGAGGAATGTTCAGCGGTACCTGCTCCAGAGAAGCGCAGGACGAGTCGATCACACCGTTAATGACGTCGAATCTAAATAAACGCGCTGCATTTTCACGCGTCACAGTGGTGGACAACAGTCCAAACCTATCAATTGGCATCGCTCGGGATAGGGAGGGAGATTGTTTGGATCGTTCAGTGAAGTAGCCGCAATGAAAATCTTACGGTGTTTTCCAAAGCATGTACGTGCTGTGAATTCGTGTGAGTCTTAATATGTTCTTGACCTAACTACTAAAATTTTAGCTGCATTCTTCTGGCAAAAGATCGGTTCCAGAACATTCGGTAAACAGTGATTGTTTGAGAAGCCCTGAAACAAAGCGTGTTTAAATTCAAGTGGTGGGCATCTGGTTTCTGACGAGTAGGACTATCCCTCGATGAACAAAATGGCGAAACGTTTCGGAATTTATTACGACAACGTACGTAAAGCCCTAAACCCATTTTGGATTCATCACGACAACGTGGCACCTACGCATCCAACAGGTTCCGGAGAACCACTCGTTCGATGAGCTCTAAGAAGAAATCCGCAAGTCAATCTGACGCCAAAAATTTGATCAAACATCCGTGAGCAAAATGTCACGAAAAACTGAACTGCTGTTGCTGTTAAAATCATGACTTTGTTTCCATTATAGCGTGATCGAGTAGATCTAATTTTCATGATAAGAATCACTGAAATTTATGAACTAAGTTCACGTCTGTTAGCAAGTCATCGAACTGCTGCACTCCGTGGCTGCTCCATAAAATAGAGAGATAAAATCATGAATTTGTGATACCATGAACCTATATTTGTGATTTGGTTCACTGCATCCGTGAATGATCGATCCCACGAAATTGCTTCTGTCATTTGGTTTTTTGATCTGCACTACTATTTGTTCCAAATAAGCGGTTTTATCAGCGACGTAGCTCATCATTCTTTCTTGAAGAACTCCGGTTTTTCTTTAGAACACATAAGTCTTAAATACGTAGCTTTGTTTTTTGTAAGAAGGTTGTCAGTTCGGCGTTAGGTGGAGTTTCTGGCACGGATCACTGGTATGAAAAAGTTGCCAACAACTGCGATCTTATGACCTAAACAGTGTTGCGACTAAAGTGGTGCTCCCCTACTTGTTGTCATAAAAAAATCCGCAAATAGAAAGGTGGTATTTGGAACCTGCTTAGGTCATTTGAGAACACAATATTATTCGCCAAAATCTTTCCTCTTCCTCACGTGTCCATTTTCTTTTCCCATAGTATGTGAGCATAAACTAGTTAAAACTCGTCATTGAAGACTATAACCCGATTTTCATTTTAGGAACTCATATTAAAGTCCCTCATTTGAGAGCGTAATCATGATATTAGGCAAAATCCATTAACATACATCACGTTAATAAGAACTAGTTATTAATTTCCAGAACAAAATTCACGTTCGCATAATTTTGGCTACTCTCTATTACATCGTAACAAGCGTTACGATTATTCTGCTGAACATTGTTCTCATTCCAGGATTACGTTCATGGTGTATAGTCATAAAGCTGAAAAAATGACTTGTTCGAATTTTGTAACTCGTGTTGACGTGTGTAATCAATCTCTCCTTTGGAACAGATCGATACCGATTCGTGAATTTGGAACTAACTAAAATCAGTTGGTGCAAATAATCAGAAACGCAACAACCAGAAAACTTTATAAAAGGTGTTTTGATCAAAAATTTGGGTTGAATTAAACTTGACGCATTCGTTTTATCGAGCATTGAGAAAAAATGCCTTCTCAGTTTTGAAAATGTGCGTGTACGCAGCATCATACCTGTTTTGATTTTGAATTAGCTCTTCAGTTATATGAAAATGTCATCAGCATGAAGGAGAGAAACAACGCATTTAAATTTTGCACGTGCATGGCGAAAATCCAAACTGATCTCGCCAAGTTGGCGAAATTGTTTAATGTTTCTAAATCAACTGTATTAAAAAGGATTCGCGAACGTTTTCACGACGGCAGGAAAGCTGGATCGGGGGAATTCGAAAGCCGGAGGCCACAGCAACGACAAAGAGTTGCACAACTCGACGGGCCCCAACCTCGTCATCAAAGTGTCACAAAGAAACTGGAAGCGACGCTAACCGTGTCTGGGCAGAAACGAGCTGGGACTATCAGCTTACAAGAAAGTGATTTACTCCAATCGTGACGATAAACGAGCTTATGTCGGACAAACACGATCTGGTTATGCGACAGTGACAGATTTTAGTCACGTGGTGGGACGATGAAACTGCACGTTAAAGGCAGACTTTAAACAGCTTCCTGGATATGAATTTTGAACGGCAACGGACGGGGAAAGGTGGAAGATATTTTCAAGCATCACGCTAACTCAGGATTCGCGAAAAAATATCTGGTGTGGCAGATACCATCTGTACCTGTGGCGAAGAGCAACGTTTAAGTGACCGCGGAACCGCCAACCGGAAATTGTCCCGACGGTGCCTACAAAAACGTCTACTGCCTTTCCCTGGAAAGCGACACAATTGTTCCCATGAAGGCCAGCCAGGTGGTATGCTGCCAGCAACGTTCAAGTGGTGCCCCCAGGACAAGAACCCTCCCAACACGCCAGATCACCACACACCCATCGGGCGAATATTGACCATCGATCAGCGGAACCTTGAAGACACCACTTTTGTAGTGAGTAATAGTTCAAACACATGGCGTTCTGTGGAAAAGGAGACTGTACAAAATTTATAACTGACGTTCAGCAAAGACCAACAATTCCGCATTCAGTAAAAAATGAAGCAACTGAATATTTCTCGTAAATTCTTTATTAACTTGTAACGCTTGTTATTAAAAACTTCGATCGACTCACACACATTACTGTTTGATCAAATTTTGATAGGAACACCCTTTAAGATGCAGAAAGTAGGAAAACAAAGTGCTGAAACAAAAATTGAAACTAAAAACTAGAGCCAGAAAGAGGTAGCTAGCCCAGGAGGCTAAAAAAGTCACCCCAATAAAGAAAAGAAAAAAAAATAGAACCAGAAAGTTATGCAATGAACTTTTACAACGAGCCATCCACATAACGTCGATGTCGGAACATGTGAACGAGGACTCAACTTCAGGACCGCAATTTTACACATAAGAATATTCTTGAAAGTATCGTATAACATCTACGAGAATAACTTTTCCACAATCGTCAGATCCTTTGCAGTTTCAAAAAAGAGGATTTTCTTGGAAAACTTCAGAAAATTTTACTCCACTTATTTTTGATGAAAACAGGTCACCTGGAGCTCCCAAAATCTGAATGGAACTGGACTTTAAATTTTGACCCAGGCTAAAAATTAGTTCTCTCAAGATATCACAGAATTTGTAATATTCCCCTCCCTTTTCTTTATTGGACAGTTCTTACTGCCATACAAATATTATCTCCTTCATAAGCCTCCCCTTCCCATTTGGTTCCATGTCCTTGATTGACTCTTGAGTTATACGAAACTTGTGTTTCATTCGTATGGGGCTCCTTTCAGAGAAGAGAGATCAAACCTATAGAAACATTTATTATATTTTGTAAACCTCCATGCTAAATCTGCTTCCATTTGTTAGTTAGTTCTTGAGTTTTGTGAAATTTGTGTTTCATTTGTTTGAGAAGGCCCCCATTCTTTTATGAGAGCAGGCGTATCGACACACCATAACACAATTTTGCCGTTAAAAACCTCAACATGATTCAGTTCCATTTGCTTAGATTCGTTCATTTCAGACCATAAGTGTATTCATTGGAAAAGAACATCAGAACTGGCATCAAATCATCATTGAAACATTTTTGCTCTACTTTCCCTGCAAGTTGAATTCATTTCTTCTTAGACGTTCAATTCAGATTATACGATATTTGTGTTAATTTATGTGAGCCCCCTTTCAGAAGGAGTAAGGGTCTCGAACCACAATAGAAACATTCACTAAAGATCTCCACCTTCAAATTTGTTTCAATTATATGATTAGTTCTCGAACTATGTGAAATTTGTGTTTTAATTTATGTGAAGAGAGGAAGGGTCTCTAAAAAATCAAAACATCACTTCTCATTTCTTTCTAAACTCACATACAGTACTACTCAATCGGATCCAGTAGTTTCGAGTCTACATAAGGGTCAGGCAGACAGACAAAAAATCACTTTTATGTATAAAGAAATCCTGCCTCCAATACCCCCCATATGCAAATATTGGTTTCATTTTACTACTCAAAACGCCTTTTTCAAAAACAGAGGTCTTTTGTCATCTTAGAAACATTTGTTACCCGTAAAAAACCTCCATTACCATTTGGTTCCAGTTGCTTGATTAGTTATCAGTTAACCACAGCTCATGTGCCTCATTTGTGCTGTAGCTCCCCAATCCATAGAAGGAAGGTCTTCTTTTCATGCTGAGCCTTCCCAACACAAAAAATCCGCCTATTCAAAATTTCACGCCGATCGATCAGTAGTTTTCGAGTCTATAAGGTTCGTTGACGAAATTCATTTTTATGTATGTGGATAGTCAAACAGGTAACATTGTCTTTCTTGTTGAGCATATAATAAGTAAAACATTCTGATGTAAGCTTGGCAAATTTATGATCAAGAATAACAAATTCCGGGGTACAACTTCGAAGAATTCTAATTTCTATTTATATCTACGTCTATCGAGCTTTAACATGATGGCGCATCAATACGGTAACTTTAGTCATATGTATGTGAACTTCACTAAATGAAACATGGCACCTCCCATAAATCTCCCAATTTGAGAAGCTTCTTATCAATCAATAAACGCTGTTTCCAAAAAACTATCGTTATTTCTATGCAAGAAAGTACATGGGATTCACCTAGTTCCGCAGTAAACGCAGGAAAGGGACCATAAAGTAAAAAAATCACATCTAATATAAAGTTAATTATCCAGATAAAATGCGTAACATGTCTCTAATAACAGTTAATTAATGTCACAAGAAAATGTCCTCTCTTTGAAGAAGGGTTACGATGACGACCATACTATCGGAAACATAGTAGCAGTAACGCACCGGGAGCACATTCCGCAGTTGTTGAGAATTCATTAGTTAAGCCGTTAAAGTCGCTCGCTCTCGTCTGCATCCTGACAGCTTCTGCTTCATGTTCCTTCATCAGCACCCAACGACATGTAGGCCACCACAGGCAACCCACAGTGAGCAAGCTAACTTGCAGAAACCCAAAAATCAATTAACCATTCTCTTACGCTTAAGCATTCTTTCAAAAGTATCCTTTTTTTCTCTTCTGTATCAAAAGCAACGATGTAA
>JASCZW010010892.1:0-34347 GCA_034211315.2 Aedes japonicus | reverse complement strand
CCCGCTGGTTTATCCTCACTTTACCTTCACTTGGATTCTTCAATTAGCCTTAGGTCAAATTTTGTTGTATCATTTGAAAAGTGACGTTATCTTCGTTAATCGATTCTTTTCATCGACTCTCACTTCCGGGGTTTCGTTCAAAGTGGAACAACCCTAATCAGAGTTATTAACAGGTTACTCATTTTTGATTAACTAGGTTCAAATTAGAGCTAACATACTCAGTCACGCTTGTTGGCATTTCTCAAAACTGAGCAGAAAACGACACAGATCCGATTAAAGTGGACCTACGCCAATAAGAGTACCTATAGGGCTACTTGGTTTTGATAAACTAGGTCACTTGTCAAAATTAGAGTGAACATTACCTCAGTATCTTATTTTTAGCTGATTTAACAATCTAAGTGAAATCTTCTCATTTCCACTATAACCCAATTCGTCCGGACGCACAGTGGTCGGACAAACCCTTTCAGGGTGAAATTAATTACTCCTAAGGGTTACGTTTCCGAATCATGGTGTCTTGAACAAGTTGTCCATCTTGTGGTGATAATTTAGTAGTTCCGAACTTTACCGCTAGGGCGGCGCTGATGCTAACTTTTGAACGAAACACAATAGAAGGGTGATATCACAAGCAAGTTTGTAGGGAATATAATTTCAAGCAACTTTGTTTCAAACACAATTTTCTCATCTCTTCATTCGACCATGAAAGAGCTATTTTTCTGCTTTATATCAGGGTGTCTCTTAAAATCGAGTTTTTTCATTATAACTTTTTTGTTTCTCATTTTAGGATTAAGTGATCTTCAATCAAAATATAGTTTGCGTTACTGTACAGCATTCAGTTTTGAAAGAATAAGTATTTCCATTGGTGTGAACATGTATGGCAAACTTTAATGCAATTTATAAAACTGGTGTTTATTTTCATTTACGAGTGCCCCTAGGATATCTAATCATAGCCAATATAACACGCTTCAAGCTGTTTATTCACGACTGAAGCGTCTGGCGCTAGTGCACTGCTTTAGTTCGGTGCTGTTTTGCTGATGTAGATTAGGGTGTCCCTAAAAAATCAGTTTTTTTATTCTAACTTTTTAGTTTCAATTCTTAGAAAAAAATAATTTTGGGGCAAAGTGTAGAGAAAAATATGATACAAGTTTTTGCTGAACTAAGTGTATAAGTATATTTTATTGTTCAAAAGTTAGTGGTAATTTTAACGACAAAAATGGCCGATTTTAAGCAGTCCCCGCTCGTGTGCCCCAGGAGTAACCGGGCTCATATATATAGCATTATGTTCCTTGATACCCATTTAAACAAGAATTTGATGAATTTTTGGCTAATTCTCGCCTAAACAATCATGAGGACGCAAAGAAAAAACGCATTTTTTTAGCTAAAACATACTCGTAAGTTTTGAATCACAAGTAGTATTAAAAAAATTTGTTCAGCAAAAATGTGCGCTATAACGGTTTCTAAATTTTGATTGAAGATCTTTCAATACTAAAATGAGAAGCAAAAAAGTTATAATGAAAAAACTCGTTTTTAAGAGACACCCTGATATAAAGCAGAAAAATAGCTCTATCATGGTCTAATGAAGAGATAGAAAAATGATGGCTGGAACAAAGTTGCTTGATATTATATTCCCTACAAACTTGCTTTTGATATCACCCTTCTGTTGTGTTTCGTTCAAAAGTTAGCAACAGCGCCGCCCTAGCGGTAAAGTTTGGAACTACCAAATTAGCACCATAAGATGGACAACTTGTTCAGATACAACTTTGTACAAGACACCATGATTCGGAAACGTAACCCTTAAGATATTCATAAATGAGTTTACGTGGTTTATGAACAGGCCCCAGTTATCTTATGAAGGTTGGTACTTTCGAAAAATGATATGGATATTTTATTGGTGGCTCCATCTGGTAGTTAGGACTGGGACTTATTGACATTCGTCATGGTTGATTTGGCAATACGTGATTTTGCCAAGTCGGAGTACGGATAATTTGGATTTTGCTTATGCGCGTGCAAAATTTTGATACGCTGCTCTTCTTGCTTCGACGCCATTTTGACAACTGAATAGTAAATGGCAAAAACAAAATAAAGCCAACTTTCCGTAGGCATACACTCCTCTTTAAATGGATGATTGAAAAAACATCGTCATATTTGAGTCGACCAAGTTTTGACCGTTCCATCCTTTGGATTGAAGGTTATTTGTTTTTTTGACAGTAAATTATACAAAAAATGATTTGAAAATCCTGGTAAACTATTACTGTGCCGACTATCTGCTAGTATGTCTGCTGAAAACTGAATCAAAACTGAAAACTGGATCAAATGCGCCCTTAATATCTTGAAATTCTGAAGCCAATTACTCTTGTGTGCAAAGGTCAGTTGAATATCAGATAAAAGCAACGCTGAGCAATCGTTTGGTGGGGTCTTCTTTTGAGAGATGCACTTGGACCACGTCGTTTCTGAGCTGCTTATGCACTTTTGTACATCAATTAGGAAAGGAAACATAGGCGTAGTCAAGATTTTAAACAGGAAGATGGGGGCTGAGGGGGGCATGCTATTTTTTTAGAGAATGAGAGAGAGAGAGAAAGAGAATTACACCGTCTTCAACCAGTGGTTACACACACCGAACACATGGAGCAGGAATCGAGCTTTCACTTTGTAACAATCCACCTGAATTTCCAGTGGATTATCATCTCTATGCTTACCCAAACTACTTTACAGTACCCGTCCAATTTTGGCAACAAGATTCAACAATTCTAGGCTTGTTCTGGAATTAAAAAAAAGAAATAGGATTATAAAAACCTTTGGTTTTTCCCATGTTTCAAAATCTAGTGGGTACTGCACAGAAAAAAAAGCGTTCCCGAAAATGAAAATAGACCGTGAATTAGTTCACGTTTTCAGGATTTTTCCCTATAAATGTTATTTAGATGATTACGCAATGCAGTTCACGGTGTATTTTTGCGAATTCATGACTGCAGTTTACAGATCTGGGCACGGTTTTTTTTTCCGTGTGTAATGTGTCAAAATATTCACTTTACAGTCGTGTTGTATTTTTGCTTATGATAACCACCGAGTTTATTCACATTTTGAACTAAAAATGTACTTTTCCTCCACGATCCTCTCATCCACACTGAAACTTAAATTTTGTGTTTATTACGAAATTGAAGTAGGACCAACAAATCTGTTCGTTGTATTCGTTGTAAATTCATTTGTACTTCTCAAGAAGCTACACACGCAGATTATTTTGCAGAAATCTTTAACGTTTTACCGAATTCTTAACGGCTGAACGTTCGGTTATCCGATTTTACGGATTTAATTTTTTTTACAGATATTTGTAAAATTTCACCGAAATCTGATAAATCGGATAACCAAGCGATCAGCTATTAAGAATTCGGTAAAACTTTAAAGATTTCTATAAAAAATCTGAAGTGTGTACCTTCGTACTCAACTGTCAAAAGTACGCGTAACTGTCAAAAGCACGAAGCATTTATTGACACAGAAAGAACATTCGTGCATTGTACGAAAACATTCTACGAAAATTTTGTAATCAATAAAAAAGAAACGTCTCGCTGGTGGTTTCATGATTGACTGACAGATCTTCGTGGAGTTGTTCAGCATTTTTATTCATGCTGTATTTGTGGGAAAAGCTGTAATTTAATCCGTGGTTGATTTCACTAGGCCATGGTGACTCGTTAAAAGTATGAACTTTTAGCTCTCGATAGCGCTTTAATTTTTATTTTGAGATTAATCAATGATTCCAGCCCATCCAAGCAGCAATACCAACATGTATGAGTACGATTGAAGTGCAGCAGCAATTGGTTGATCTTCATGAATTGCATTTACGAAAATAAATTGTCAGTGTATATATTGACAGAGCAACACCGCAAAAATACCATTTCTCTCCCATAGAAGCGGGAAAATCTTTAAGGTAGCTCATTGAACCTTTCGTTCCGCCAAAATTTGGATCACGTCTGCATTCAGCTATCTCAAATAATATTAAATCATCCAATATATCCCAAAACATAGCGATTGATTGAGCGGATTGGAGATAATGATTGAGCATAGAACCAAGTCTCCCCCGATTGGTGCTAAGCCGATGAGCTTGGACATCGGTAGAAGCATAAAGTTGCGAGAAGGCAGGAAATGCATCTTCGCACTCTTACTTTTATCAAATTCCTCATTCGCAATTTTCAATGAATTTGCATAGATTTTTATTAAGTAGCTTCTACAAGTCTGATACAGTTGTAAAAATTTAAAGTTTAAGAAAAAAATTTTGCTTTGAGCATCGGCATTGGAAGGTTGTGTCGAAGCTTTATTACGCACTATTTTGCTATCGGCCACGGTGCGTTTCATATTGTTTCGGTTATCTGTAATTCGGCGATGTGAGTGATCGAGTGTGCACAGAAAAATAAACAATATAAATGCCTCAGGTGAGATGTGGGATTTGCCACGCTGGTAGACCGATGGTGGGTATCACAATTGATTGTGATCCACAGTATTGATATGGCATGCTCGCCGTACAACCATATCCTGGAGCAAGTTACCCACTATCCCATATTGTGATTGGCTCCAATAGCACTGTTTACATAAATAGGTTGAAATCAGAAATAGGTATTTGTATTTAGAAAATAGATATGGGTTATATCTAGGATTTAACCGCAAGTTTAACGTAGTTGGTGTATCCCTTCTTATGAAATTTCCTTTCCTTATTTGACCTGCATTCGGGCAAGGCAGGCGCTGATTATTGCTTTTATTTGAGATCACCAGTTTTTCACATTGAGGATGTATGCTCCCAAGCATTATCTGTTGGTTCTCTGTGTTATCTGGCAGCAACGGAGTAGCAGCCTCGGGTGTTCAATCATCTTATTATCTTGCTCATGCTCATAGCAACGGAAAAAAAATCTTCGAAAAAAATGTCGATCAAAGGAAATATGTGTACCAAACTTGCTCAAAAATGTGTGCATCGAAGCCAGTTTTCAGAGAACCGATAATCTTTCTGAAAACAAGAAATGGCCGATCTCAGCAGAAAGATTACTTTCAGAGTGCACTAGCTTCGAAGCGGAAATTTCGAGCATGTTTTAATAATTCTAATAACCGCTTCAGATCAGAGAGTTGAATACGAATCCCAAGCCTTTTTCTTCACTTTCTCCGGAGCAAGTAAATACGACTGTGAACCAATTTGCTTCCATCCATTCCAGTATTTCTTGAACACTAGCCTTGATCCACACTTACCTCAACTTTTAATCAACATTTAACTCGAAGAGGCTATCTCTAACCATGTTGTCCCTTTTAACTCTTAGATCATTCCCAATGTATAAAATCGATGTTATGTTTTCTTTTCACACGAATACCCTTCTAAAATCATCCACAAAAGATCAGAAACCGATATCTTCAATCAAATTAGAGTGAGCTTTTAACTATCACTTTACATCCCTCACACCACCCGTTCCCATTTGGTGACCCATTAAATCTTCCCTCCCCAAAATCAAACCTCTGCCACTTTGGCAACCTGTCTTGTGTGTCTGTGAAATCCAACCCAATAAGGTCAATATCGTATGACAAACGTTTTAAAAAAAGGCCCATCCACCGCATCCACTCCATTCGACTCCTCGGGAAAAGCCGGCAAAAAGACATTTCATTTCCTTTAATCGCTACACTCCCACCCCACCCCACCACCCCACCGCCGCCGATCAACCGTCCCCGACATGATGATAAACAATACAGGAAATTTCCAGTGATTGAAGATATTGCTTCCTTTGTGCGAGGAACTGGGGAGGGGCCAAAATCCTCAGAACTGGAACGAAATTGGAGAAACGACAAGCGATTAAGATATTTTTCTTTCGCTCGCTGCGCAGTGTCCCTCCCTCCTGCGGCACCCCGGGCTTCCACTATATGTGATAGGTTTTCAGATTGAGTTGGGCTGGATTTTCATCACCTCAACCCACGTTCCATTTCCGCCAGCAGACTCTATATCGTCGAAATCAAACAAAACAAACCCTTACACGGCGACTTTTAGCCGTGATGAAAGGCGGTTCGGGAAAAGAGGGGGGGGGGGGGGAGTTGGCGAAATTTTAAAAGCCGTCTTTTGTTGGTTGGGCCTTTGAAAAGAGGGAAAAAGAAATAAGGAACCAGTAATCACCAAATAGTCCTGAAAAGGGACAACACTGCGGATGTTTGTGCGTTGAATGGGTTTCTAAATCGTTTGGTAAATTATGTTCACTGGTGTAATACGGGTGGGCTTATGTGGAGATAAGGCCCTATTCAGCAATCGGTCGAATGATGCGAAAAAAGGGGTTGCGGGCAGCTTTATTGATTGGTAAATGTTTATTCATTGGCGAGTGATATGGACCAGGGAGATTCAATAGAGGTTGCCGTGGGGTACATTATATGAGGTAATGGTGATCAGTTGTTATTGAATTCTCTCAATTTGCAAGACAACAATGAGGCATAAAAAGTCTAAGGATAAAAAAATATAACAAAGAAAATTGTAAAATAAATTGTTTCCAAACTGTTAGTATGATTCCTATTGTTTTACCCAAGGGCGTGGTTTAGGGACCTGCACGTAAGCCGTGATTTCATCCGTGTAATCACGCTCAAATAACCTCTCTTTCATTTTAATTACTGTCCCTTTTTTCTCTCACGGAAAATTTACCTAATTTCCATTAAATTGGAACAACTCATAAATTAAGTTGTTCCAATGTTTAAGAAAATTGAGTAATTTTTCCGTGAGAAAAAAGGGACAGTAATACAAATGAAGGAGAGGCTGATTTGAGCGTGATGAGTAGGCTTATGTCAAATCACAACCAGAAAGATCCAAGATGTGAGTC
Organism: Aedes japonicus; assembly: GCA_034211315.2. Taxonomy (NCBI): domain Eukaryota; kingdom Metazoa; phylum Arthropoda; class Insecta; order Diptera; family Culicidae; genus Aedes; species Aedes japonicus. The sequence continues at coordinate 27,532 of JASCZW010010892.1, read as the reverse complement.
GCTCAGCAAAATGTCTCTTGTGCCCATTGTTTTAAAGCTCACTTAAACTTGACAGATGGAAAATAATCGAATAATTGATTGAAATCCCTATGTTTCGATAAGGTGTCTGTCAAAATTGAGCTGCCGTCTGTCAGAAATAAGTCAGCCAGACTTAATCGATTATTTTTCATCTAAGTGAACATTAAAATTAATTCGCGAATAGGAACACAGCCTTACATGCTATTTCTAAACAACCCAAATTTGAGTACGAAGGACTCAGATTCGTCCGAAGTATGGCTACCCAAAAGTTAATAGAGGTGGCTAGGAGTAAAACATTCACAATTTTTGAGTAGATCCACTTTTTACGAAAATTGAGTAACATTTCCGTGAGAGAAAAAGAGATAGCATACAAATGTACTCAAAAATTGAGGAAAGTGACGCGGGAGTGCATAGTGTCGCTCTACACGGTTAGGAAAAACTACCCAAAATTAGGTTCATTACACTCAAAAATGTAATAAAGTGTTGGATACTAATAGTAAGTAAAACACAATACACCTAACTTTGGAGACATGCACTGAACTTCATGGTTGAGTAAAATTTACAACATATCGTGAAACGAATGATTGGGTAGTTTTTATCCAAATTTTGATTCGACTGCTTAAAAATCCTGATTAAAGAATGAATTTCAAAAGACGTTTTTGGATATTTGATTGAGAGAAAAGAGCAACAATTTAACCGACATCAAGGCGAATAAATTCGACGCCAATGGTAGAATTAATAAGGCTTTTGAATGGTGTTTACTCTGCCACGCAACTTATGTTGGAATCGCTCACATCGATAAGGTTTATCGTACCGGATGCCTCCTGAAAATGGAATATTATTTGAGATGTTAAACATTTGCATAAAAGACCAGTAAAATAAATACTATACACTGAGTGAAATAAATATAAGGACAAAACTCAAAAGGCTTCCGTTGCGTTTGAAGTTACTGTTACCTAAGTTTATGGTGTCAATTTCTAGGACTTACATAAAACACTGCTTAACTGGTTTGATTAATTTGTGATGCAAACTCTAATTTAATTATTGAAAATAAATTAAAATTTTTCCACAGGAAATTTTAACAAAAACGTAGTTTATTGCGTGAAATTAAGAGTAATTAATAAGGCGTTGCTCCCCTCTTGTTTTAATTACTACACACTTAGAAAATTTTACAGTATTCGGTAATTTTTTTACCGAACTTTCAACAGCTGAACAGTTCGGTAATCCGATTTAACGGACTTCGGTAAAATTTGACAAGTTCCGGTAATATTTTTACCGGAATACTAGAACACAGAAAAAAATAATTAATTTTAACAAGCGTGTAAAATATCCCTTCGTTTAAATCTAAGCTATATGAGGCGTAAACCAGGAAATTGTTTGCAACTTCTCATGTGCCATACAACAATATTGGCAATCTTTCATACAACAGGCTGGATTCAGGCGTTATCTGGCTTAAATTTACATGAAATATCCCATTATTATCTGGCATATCTAGCATTCCCTTTATGTGCATTACATAACGCAGAAAATTCAATGTTTCTTTTTATCTGTGTATACCATCAGTCATCTCGGCATTAAAGTGATGCACGGCTTAAGAACATCATTGTCCAACTTGCTCCATTCTTCGACAATAGCAGTTCGGAATTGAAGAAGGATGTCAAACATACGCCCATATTTAAAAACTCCTCGGGAAAGTAGGTCCTTTGCATGCTCGATTGGATTGAGATCTGTGCTACATGCTGGCCATTTGAGAACAGGTCAAGAAACGATTTCGTGTTACGTGCAGAATGGCAAGCGGCTTTGTCCTCCTGAAATACACCAAGATTTATTTTTGCACGGGGCATACGTTCCACTTTTTGTATGGAACCGTTTTAAAAAGACTACATAGAGTTGATAAATTCACATTCTTAAACATTTTATATTGCTTCAATTTTATATATGCATATTGTATGCGTTACCCATCCATGCAATGGTCAAAATACAGTTCTTAAAATTTTGAGTATTTACACCAAAAATTGTGATTTTTTTGAAAAACTGCCATGGGATTTACATACTCTAATTGTTATGTTTTGTATTCTGCGTATGTCTGCGCATCAAAGTAGAGTGCATACCCGTGTAGAGTCTGAGATCAAATAGAAAACTTAACATGATGTTGTGATGTTGCCGATAATGATTACTCAGGTTGCTCTCGTTTTGATCGTTTTAACGGTTAAAAGATGAAAATTGATAGCAAACATATATTCCTGTAACATCAAATTTAAAACTGATTCTGCTATCAGTGAGAGCAAATTGAAAAGTCAATTTGCTGTACATGTTTTCCTGATGATAGTAAAATGAGTATTCCACTTGATGATCTGGCAAGACAATGAAAACAAAACTAGCTTTCTAAAAGAACAGTGAACACAAGATTACAGCAAGAAATTTGATATCAAATTAGACAATTGTGAAGTGTAATCAGATTTAGATTTTTATTTGATGTTGATATCATAATAAGTTTTAAATTGATATTTTTATGATGTTAGACTTTACTCGGGTGCAAACTACCACTAAAATCTATCACACAGCTATCAGTAGTACATGAGCGCGAACCATTACGTTACTTTTGCCTGTTGAGGTGGCGGATTCGTCCGTGCCTCGACCTACTCCTCAGTGGGATGTTGGGCAAAAGTAACGACCTTGGTTCGAGTACTACTTTACCCATGCCCTTTCGCTCAATTTTGATTACTTCTTTTCTATTTCCAGCCTACCGTATACTTACGGAACTTTCACCACTTTCTCTTCATATCTTTCATTCTAGCAAACATAACTGTCCACTATTGGTGCCTCATGGTGATGTGCGAACATGTCCTTCTATGCCATATGATTACTTTTTGCCCAAAACGTAAAATGTGATTCGAATTAGCTCGATGAGTTGTTCCGTTCTGGAGGTATCGCCGCAAACAAACCGTGTAAAAATAACCTTAGTGTATCATGTTGTCATCCATAATATTTTCAGCGAATAGCATTAGAGTGCCCCCTTCAAAATTTCTCGATTCCCGTAGTAGATTCTCACGTCTTCTATCCTGCCAACAGTTAATTGATCCATCCGGTCCATCTAAATTCTTCTCATCTCGCTGAACACATTTTCCCAGGATTGATTTTTTTTCAGCAAATTCCAATCTCGCTTCTTTATGTCAATACAATAAGCGAGGAACGGGCACACTTTAACCATATTTGGTATTATTATCACTGCTTCAAATTGGCTGAACTCAGAGATGCCAGATATTTTTTTCAAATATCTGTGATAAAACTTTGAAATGTCTAGGAATGTCTATAAAAGTCTGTAATTTTTTTATTATAAAATTAGGCTTCTTTCAACAAAACGACGTAATAAGAGAGCGAGTTATGTCATTTACGTTAAATGTGTGATTATGTTAAAGTTTCTGGATCTTTCTCTTGGGTTGTATGGACTAGGATTGTATGTCTCCTCCTGAACATCAGACAAAATTCCGCATGAACTTCTTGGCAGTCACTTCTTATTTTCTTCGAAATTTACATTTGAGAACCCAACCTTACCCTCCTGAAACATTTGGTAAGTTTTTTACCTTTACATAGTTGCTTTCTAAACTTCTGATAAGGGAATGTCCATTAATTACGTCACGCAAAAATTGACTTTTTATAACCCCCCCCCCCCCCCCTTGTCACGTTTTTTGTATGGACCTTCAAATTTTTTGTATGGATCGTCACGTTTTCTCAAAACCCCCCTCCCCCCCTACTGCGTGACGTAATTAATGGACCTTCCCTAAGTCATTTCCTGAACTACGAGGAAAATTTCCGCAAATTTATGGGAAAGTACTCGCCAGAATTTCTTGGAAAATCTTCTTAAAGTTGTAGGAAATTTCGTCCTGAACTTATGAGAATTTCTTTTCTGAACTTTAGGGGAGTATTCTCCTGAACTTCGGGGAAGTTTGTTGCTGAATTAATGAGAAGTTCCTGCTTGAACTACTAGAAAGCTCCCCCTATACTGCTGGAAAGTTTCTTTTATACCTGAGCTTCGAGAAGTTCTCATTCTGAAATGCTAGCGTGTACGATTCGAAACTTTAGGGAAGCTATCTATCACTTCTGGGTAAACTTTTGGTCTCTTCGGAACTTCTAAGAAATCCTCTTGTGAACTTCTGAGGAGTTTTTTAATGATTTTTTGGAAAGATTCCTTCTTGATCCTACAGGTAGTGCCCTCTGTGGTAAGTTTCTTTCTGAAATTCTGGAAGTTTTTTCTTGAGCTTATTCTTTCCAAACTTCTGATTGGTCCCATCCTGAACTGCGAGGAAATTTTTATTAAAATTTTGGGAAAGCCGTCTCCAAAACATCTAAGAAAATTCCCTTAAATTTGTACTTGAAGTTTCTTCCTGGATTTCTGAACTTTTGGGAATATTCTCCAGAACTTTGAGGAAGTTTGTTCAGGAGCTATTAGGAAATTCGTGCTCCAATAAGAAACAAGCTCCTGGAAAGACTTATTCTGTTCTCTCTCTTATTCTGAAATTTTGAAATGTTCGCCTCTGAGCTTTGCAAAATCTGCCTAGCACTTCCTGAGGAATTTCTTTTTCTGATGTTTTGAAAAATTATAGGTAGTGCCCTTCCGGGTTAGTTCCCGTCTAAAATCTGGGGAAGTTTTTTCCTGAACTTCTGGGAAGTTCAATCTGGAATTTCTGGCAAGACCTCCAAAGCCTGTGAAGAGTTCCTAACTTCAAATAAGTCCTCTTCCCTTCACTTCGTCCAGAAGCTCTGATCAGTCATCTTCCGATACTTGGGGAAGGTCTCCTGAACTTCGGTAATATTCGGTCGGAAACGATCTTTCCGAAGCTCTGGGAAGTCGTCTTCTTAACTTTCCAGGATGTATCCTAAATTGTGGGTATTTTCTTTCTATACTTCTTGGAATCTAGGACTAATTCAGGGATATATTTCTTAATCCCTAGTACATGCATTTAGTAGTACGTTGGAAAATTCAGAGTTTTAAGATGTATGTCAATAGCTCAGAACTTTTACTGTTGTTCTGTCCCCCGAGTGGCAACCGACTGGGCTTTAAAGCAAATACTTAGCAACCCCTTTTTACGGTAATTTTTTCAAATAAGATGTGTATTGTTGCGAACCTTGACTTTCGTTGTGACTTAATGGCAAAGAACCAATATAACCAGCGCTTTGACAATATTTTTTAGCATGGGATTGAATACTACCATAAGAAGGGACTCCATGCTACCCGCGAAAAGGGCCTATACGATACTTATCTCCGGGCTCATTGTGTCTCCAAGTGGCCCACCGCTCTCGTTTCTTCAAAGATTTCTACTTTAAATGATACCCACGATTTTTTTTTCAACAAAGCTTCTTACCGTATCTACAATACTGTTCAGATCCTTGTACGTTTTAAATTCGAACTTCAGAAAATACCTTTATTTAAAATTTAAAAAGTAATTCAAATGTCTGTAAAAGTCTGCAACATAAATAGAATGTCTGCATCGTTTGAAAAGTCTGCAACAAAAATTCAAAGTCTGTAAATTTACAGACATGTCTGTGAATATGGCATCCCTGAACTCGACGTTTACACACTGTAAGATTCCTGATATCACCTGGAGAAAGCCTACGATTGATTGCCAATCGCTTAACTTCACGTTTTGAGCGTTCTAAAACCGATTTTGGACGCCCTTGTCATTGGCGTAACTACTGGGGGTGCCTAGGGGGCCAGGCCCCCTCCAGAATTCTGTAGGCCCCCCCCAGGATTTTTCCCTAATATATTTCTAATTTGAAATGTAACACTATTCATAATCTCTACGAAATAGTACGAATTTTTTTCCCAGAGTTAGTTGTTTTTGTATTTTGCTGCCTGCAGAAATAGATTGAACGAGTAACTTTTCTGAAGCAGTAAAGTGCGTATACCCTCTTCCCCACACTTTTCACGTACTCCACTGTACCGTTTAGGTGTATATCGATAAAAACCATAGTTAACGACCATTAAATCCATGAGAATTCCGATTTACCAACATTACATCCACATTGCTCGAGAGTTTGCGTCTGTTTAAAAGCCAGTTTTTATTATTATTTTTGCTTCGTGGTGTTTAATAAAGAACGATGATGATGAACAAATGATAAGCTGATGTACGCCAGCCCATAAATGGTTAAAAGTAGTTTATAACTACACAATTTATTGATTTAGGATGATAAATATACTCAATCGCCGCATACCATAACTAGACATTATCTAGACCGTAGCCAGGATTTAAATTAGGCAGTTTGGCAACCAGAAGCCGCCATCTTGGATTTCAAAATTACAACGCTACTAATGAAATGAAATAAACATCATTGTTCATAATATTTTATGTATTTAAATTTCTTGAATTTAGTGATTACAAAATTTATCGAAGTTTTGAAGTTTAGTAATTTCCTCGAAATTATTATTTATCTATTCTTTTCTGCAAATATTAAAAAAAAAAAATTTAGTGATGCCGTAATGCAGGACTCGTCGAATAAAATATTTTTAATTTTCTAAGAATTGTAAGAGCTTGTAAAAACTGTGTTTTCCCTTCTGCATTCACTTAGTAGAGACAGAGTTCCGATTATTTTCTTATAACAGTTGGTTCAAATTTATTCTTAAGGTTTCTTTAAAAGATTTGATTTTCAATGAAAAGCTTCTATTTTGGCGTTATTGATGTTGGCTATTTTGGGTTATTGGTGGCGAAAATATTACACAGCTTTTCACTCAAAATTGTCATATTTGGCATTTTCTATGTCAGCACCCAAAAGATGGATTGAGCTGAAATTTTGACAGTACTTCAGAAGTAACCTGAATTTTGAACGGTCTTAAGTTTATAAATTTTGAAACTCAGTTTTCAAAATTATATCTGATCTACCATTTTATAAAATTTGAAAAACATTTATTTTCCTTTATAAAATATAATAATTTCATAAGAATGAATAATTTTTCCGAAGAGTTCATTCTTGTAGAACCTTTCAATTTTAAATTATTTAAAAACTTTTTTTTTGCCAAACCTTCTAACATGGCGAATCTGACGCCATTTTTAATACTGCACTTGAAAATTTATAAACTCAACACAGTTCAAAACGGTAGATGCATTTGTTAATCTCGCCTATACGGTAGTTGTTTAAATTCTTTTTCCGTATCTTCAAAAAAATTCGAAAAATTTCCATAGAATTTCAATGTCCTGGAATACTATCAATCTCAATCTAATTCTAAAGTTTAACCTCAATTGATGAGATGGGATTTTGATGAGATAATCCTCGGAATTCTCCTTAAATTTTTTTGAACTCTTTTTAGAAATTTAGCTGTGAAGGAATCAGTATCAACCGACACCATTTTAAAGGTGTTTAAAATGCGTAATCCAAATCAATAAAAATTTTGATATTAATTTGAAATGTTCATTGAGTCAATGTGGTTCTTTGTAGTTTGAAGATTTCTTAGTTTAAACTTGACTCTATGTAGATTCAGGTCTATTCTCCGCCTTGGATGAGTTGAGCTGCCTCAAGAGAATCGAATAGGGTGCCTACATTCTCCATTTGATTCACACGGAATAATACGAGATATATATTCTCGACCACACTCGATTCCTTTAAGCATATAGACTCACCTAGGGGCTGAAAAGACCTAATTATTCGATTGAACCTGTTCTGATTCTTCAATAAAAATAACATGTCACAAACAATTACGCTACTTTCATCGCTCTTTTCAATATTCCTAAACACGATTTTTTTTTTTTGGGCGGGCCCCCTCCAGCCCCCTCTAATTGTCTAGCTCCGCCAATGGCCCTTGTCTCTTGATGGTCGCATATTTCTCACCCAATTTCACGAAACTATATATCACTGTTTTGCTCCTTCCTATTTTGCTTGGTATCTTACGGATTGTCAGACCATTTTCACAATGGACCTTAATTTCTCCGTGCCGATTTCGGCATAAATATGAAATTCAAAATTTCTGGTCATAATAAAAGTTAAATTTAAGAGTGTTAACATTGATAATATTTCTTTTAAAAACTTACGATGCCAGCGAACGCAAAAACAATCAGCTTGTCCTTATAATTACTTCTTTCTAAGCAGAAGAAAACAATCGCGCGTTTGAAGACAAGTCATCACCAGTAGCTGTGTAGTAAACGAGCGATGACATTAAACACACAAAACTGGAAAACAGATGTTTTGCGTTAATAAACAAAATTTTAAAGAATTGCGAATGTTTGGTTTATTTTTATATAGTTGCAGTCAAACATATCCTTAGATTCAGGTTTAAAAATATAGGCTGCGGACTTTGCCGTCCACGCAGCGGCTGGATGAAGTGTTTAAAATCACGTTAACTACGAACTGAACACGATAGAATGATATTCCCTAAAACACAGTGTGTGACCAGCGAATAGTATGCTTCTTCAATAACAACCATATTATAGCTGTGGTAGATTCAATAGATTTTATTACTTGAACTCTACAACGACCCGTAGTACCTAGAACAACAAATATAAATGGAAATAGACCAAAAATGATGCGCACTGGTACTATACACTAACGAAGACATTATCCAATGTTAGGGGCACCTTATTCGTGGTTGAATTAATGGCAACGAAATATCTAAACTCCAGTAAAATTTGGAGAACCTAGAACATCTTGCATGGCGAGAAATGGACTATATTTCATTCGTTTAGCTTCTTTGTGTCTGCTTGGGTATACTGCGTTGCTAAGGACAGTAGGCCAGTCATGGTTTATCTAGTAGATCATTTGAACTGAACTCCTGGACAATTTGAAGAGATTTGAACGACTGGTATGGATGGAGATGAGTGACGGAGAAGTATATAGGTCAGATGTCATAGCGACATATTCCATGATCAACATTCCAGGAGAGTTTGGACGACTTAGAACATCTCGAAAAATATGTATACTCCCATTTGTATAATTTCCATGTACCATTTGTGTTTAAAACTAACTAAAAATCTTAAAACCGTTTGTAAAAAAAAGTGAAAAACCAAAACAATTTCAATATCATCATGAAAATTACCCTCAAAACCACCTAGTTTCAGCCACGAAGAGAAGGGGGGTGCATTTATCAAAAATTTAGGACTACTATTCTCCTTGATTATACTGAAAGGTTAAAGCATCATTGAGATATAGCGTTTTTCAAAATAAAAAGTCCGTCCTGCACCTTTAAGGCTTAATAGCTTTTAACGTAGTTCTTCAATCAATCGGATCCGCTAGAGGGTTAGCTAACCCAGCGATTGGCTGCAGAGGTTTTGCTTTTTCACAATACTTCTGATTTACATGTGGTGGTACCATATTCCCCCTCCAATTTGCTACAAATATGTCCCTTAAACTGAAGCTTCGAAGCGGTTTCACGTCACGACTAATTAATTTTATCACATACCGCAACCGTTGTTTCACTTATATCTTCTAACTAACTTGTAGCTCAAATGTTCACTAATGATCAACTTTTTTTTCTAATATCAAGGGTACGGGTTTTAATCAGTTTATTCAGCATCTGAGACATTTTATTAAGCTGCCAATATTTAGACATTAATCCCACTGCATACTTTTGATCTACCGGAAAATACCTTCAGAAACGAGCATTAGACTCAGAAAATTTCATAGCCATGGAATAAAGTTCCCTATTGCAGGGCAAAAACATGCGGATTGCATTCTGGTCAAGAAAAAGTTTTCTTCAGTTCCGCAATCTGTATTATAAACTAACAATATTGTATGAGTGCGATTCCGTGCATGTGTGCGAAGGCAAAATGAAATAGACCAGTTCACGATTTGCTGCACGATTTGCCTCAACCCGCTCGTTCGTTTAACCCATCAGCTCTCGAAAACAATCAACCAAAACATGTCGATTGCTACGATCACAAACTCGTCTTATGAGACAGACGTACCTTTTAGTTTGTCATTGATCTTTAAATTGGCAATGTCTATTTTTTTATTTCATTTACACTCACAGAAATGTTAGACAAAACGACTGTGATGACAAACGGGATGCTTCGTTTGAAAACAAACAAAAGTAAGATAAAGCAAGCTTCACGTTACAATACCGGTGCGTTATAACCATGGTCAGCAAAGAAGAGAGGAAATATAAGCTCTCTTAAAACCAAGAGTAATACCGTAGCTGCCGCTCAACAGTGAAACATCATTTATGGACAATATAATCATAAGCATACACACTCAGATTATTTTACAGAAATCTGTAAAGTTTTACCGAATTCTCGGTAAATATTTTACAGATATCTGTAAAATTTCACTGAAATCCGTAAAATCGGATTACCGAACGTTCAGCTGTTGAGAATTCGGTAAAACTTTACAGATTTCTGTAAAAAAATTTAAGTGTGTAGATCAACCTCAAATGACTGGACGAAACGTGAAATTAATAGTGATTTCAGATCATCTAAGCATGAAATAAATTTAACTGAATGTTCAACATCAAATTCTGACAACAAGCCTAGATGTGAGAAAGAGCTGATGAAGACATTCCCTCCGGTACACGCGAACAAATGCAAATATTGAGCGAATTTCTTCAGCAGGTAGGCAACTGATGGTTTTCTATATGATGTATTTTGAATCTTCAGAATGATAGCAATAAACAAACAAGAAAATGAGAAGAAAGCTTAGTATTTTCCATTTATTTCCACCTACCTTTATTGCTTACCTTGACAGATATGCGTATTTCGTCTACAATGTGCAGACATGTTCTGTATCGTGTCTGTCATCAAAACTGTCCTTAAGTTCAAAACATTAGATCTATAGTTGTAACAATCGTTTTTGGGCTATATACGGTGACTATATGTATTGGGGGCGACGCCGGCGTGGTGGTTAACATCCATACCTCTCACGCCAAAGTCACGAGTTCAAATCTCACTCCCGGACAAGTTACGAAAAACACCCAAAGAGGTGTTTCAGTAGCTACGACGGGAGATGAACCAGCCCGAGGCTGAAAATCTCGATAATACAGAAACAACAACAACAATAACTATATGTATTCAAACATATTCAATGAAACTTTTTAATGGTCAACAGTCCATATTTTAAAACTTTCTGAACCTCTAGGTCATCCAAACTGTCCTGTCGTTCAGAATTTATGATTTACAGTTGCAACAGTAATTTTTAGGCAATACAAATTTACAATAAATAATCACACATATTCAATTAATTTTCTCAAAGATCAACAAACATTACAAAGCATATGACATGTTCTAGGTCGTCCAAACTATCATTAAGATTATAACATAGGACCAACAGTTGCAACAAAAGCTTTCTGGGCTATGCGAAGAAACGCTGTGTATTGAAACACATTCGGAAGACCCTTGGAAGACCAACAGACATTATGAGATTGATTTCTAGGTTATCCAAATTATCCTGCAATTCAAAACTGAAAATCTCCAGCGGTAACTGTAGCTTTCTGGATGAAACAAAATTACAATATGTATTTAACCAATTTAAGTGAGTCTTCTGGAAGGTTAACTGATATAATGTGAGATATTGAGATGTTTAAGATCACCAAAACTGCCCTTGGGTTCAGAAGTTAGGATCTACAGTCGTAACATTAGCTTTATAACCTATGAAAGGTCAAGATTTGCATTCTAAAACATTCAGTGAATCTTTTGTAAGGTCACCAGTCATTATCAGATTAGTTCATTAAAACTGACTTGAGTTCAGGAATTAATATAAACGGTTGTAACGGTAGCCTCTTGGGCTATAAACAACTATAATAAGTATTCAAACATATTCAATGAATATTCTGAAAGTTTAAGGTCATTCAAACCATAAAGTCTGCAATTGTAACAGGAGGTTCATGGGCTATACAAAGTGTAGTTAGTTAGATTGGCATGAATATTTCAAGATTATCTCATAATGTCTGTTGGTCTTCCATGGCATTCATCGATGAATATGAATCATAACATTGTAAAGCGTCGATTAGGTGATTGAAAAAAAAAAACAGAAATGCTAAGAACCAAGCACGAAGAGAAATGTGGCAATTTCTATCATACCAATGCGTGTTTCTTCGAGGGATGACTTCTTGAATGAGAAAGAGATCGAGTAAAATTCAGCTAGGTATAATATTCTTAAATGTTTATGGACGATCCAGACAACCTGGTGCATACAGTATTGAAGGAACAAATGTATTAATACGATTCAGGCCCTTTTCATTTGATTTTGAAAACGCTTCGTCATTGTCGCAAACTAAGGCACCCTTGCACCACCGTCGTAACAGATATTGGAATCTAAATCTGTAGTATGTAGTATGTTTGAGAGAGATAGAGAGAGATAGAGAGAGATTTTGTGACGACGCGTCTTTCTTCTCTTTTCAGAAAGCGAGTAATGGCGCTATAACCATAAGCCATAGGGAGCTAGGACTATAGTTAATGCTTAGGTCCCAACCGTTCGAAGAGAAATGGAGCATCACTTAACCTACTTAGACTAGATGCTCCCAACGACCATTTTTGAATAAACTTTTGTTTTGTACATCAAACAGGGCATTCTGTTCAACTATTCTCTATCCATTTCTTTTTTCCTTTGATATCTACTGAAGGCTACGTGCTCCATCCACGAGGTGTGCAAACGACAATGCTAATATAAATCTGAACATTGTAAAGCGGATAAAGTTACTTTTACAACTGTGGATCTCAACTCCAGGACAGTTTGGACGACCTACATCTGACCCACATCTGAAAAAAATATATCCTACTTTTTTTCAATTATTTTTATATTATTGAGCACAAGTTTTATCAGAACACACCAAATTACTTGCATATTTACACTTGGAAAATGTCAGGACTATATTCAAAGAATATTGCATTGTAAAATCTGCATGGCTAGCGTTGTCCTACGTCATCATTCCGGGCCTCGAACCAACTTAGAAAAAATCTTGCCTCCAAAAACATCCACATGCCTAATTTGGTTACATTTGCTTGATTAATTCTCAAGTAATGGAAAATGAATAATGCAAAAATTTGTGTTTCATTTGTATGAGAGCGCCTTCTTCCAGAGGGACGAGGGCACTCAAATCACAATAAAACATTTCTTATCTTCAAAAACCTCCCCATGCCAAATTTGGTTCCATTTGCGTAGTTAATTTTTGACTTTAGAAAAAAAAATGTGTTTCATTTGAATGAAACCACCACCACCCAGGGGTCTTAAGCTACCATTGAAACATTTTTGGTCTTCAAAAACTTACACATGCCAAATTGGATTCCATTTGCTTGATTAGTTCTCGAGTCATACATGTTTTATTGGTATGAGAGCCACCCCCCCCCCCCCCTCTCTCTTTGAAAAGAGTCTTGAACTACCATGGAAACCTTTCTTGCCTCCAAAAATCTTCATGTGCCATATTTGGTTCCGTTTGCTTCATTACTCATGAAGAAAATTGTGTTAAATTTGTATGGGAGCCCCCCATTTCTTGCCTTCAAAAACCTCCAACTGCCAAATAAAGTCCCATTTGCTTGATTAGCACTTGCATTATCCTCTCCCGAGATAGGACATTTTTCGCCCACAAAAACCTCCACATACCAAATTTGATTTCATTTGCATGATTAGTTCTCGAGTAATGCAGAAAATGGTGTTTTATTTGGATGGGAAGGCGTCTCAAGTCACAATTGCAACATTTTCTACGTTCATAAGCTTCCACCTGCTAAATTTGATTCCATTTGCATGATTATTTCTCGAGTTATACAGAAATATATGTTTCATTTGAGAGCCCCCCTTTTCTGAATGAGGAGAGGTCTCAAACCACCATTGAAATATTTCTCGCTTGCAAAAGCTTCCACATGTTAAATTTGGTTACATTTGTTTGATATGTTCTCGAGTTATGTACAAGGTTTTTTTTTTCATTTGTATGGGAGCCCCCCTTCACAGAGGTGGAAGGGGTCTCTTGTTATCATAAGAACCTTTCTCGGTCCCAAAAACCCTTGCATACAAATTTTCATGCCGATCGGTTCAGTAGTCTACGAGTCTATAACGTTCAGACAGACAGACAGAAAAAAATTCATTTTTATATGCAGAGATTTAAATTTGTTGATTGTTACAAACCACAGCACAGCATGTTATATTTTTCACTTTGCAAACGTTATAATTTGTTCAGTTCACGAGTTTCAAGAAATAACTAATGTTCCACTGTTCATTCAGCGGTTCAGCTTTCAGAAGTTGGTGAAGTCCTGCAAAGTCAACTCGAAAATGCAGGTTGCCAGAATCAAAGATATTGTGATTATTTTTAACCGGGTTGCTAGTCTTACTGTTATGCTCTTGTCATGGCTTTTTATACACCGACTCTAGTGTTCCGTTTCGCTCTTAAATTGCGTGTATGCGACTGACCGATTGTGAACGTAAAAACTGAATTACCATTGATTAGTAATTAGACTTCATAATAATTTGAAAAATCAACCGTTTCCGCAAAATACTTCTAACTAATAAATTAACCCCCAATCACTCGCATCGTTTTAAAATGCACCGATCGTGCAAATACGAGACTATCCATAGCAGATAAGATGCAAAATTACATAAACTAAAAGATGTGTTATTTGAGGAAACAAAAAGTCATTTTCATCAGAGAAACAATTTCGCAATGCAATGATTGTTGCAATGATCTCATACCTCATACCAAGTCATGAAAATTTTTGCCCAAAGCTGACAAATTGAAAATAATCGATTAATCGATTAAAATTCCATTGTTAATTATCAACAAACTGTCGGTTAAGTGTCTGTCAAAATTCCGTCTGTCAGAAATAAGTCTGCTCGAGTAGCAGACTTAATCGATTATTTAGCCATAGTTTGATATCAGCATTGCGCCCAATGCAAAGTTAAGACAATGAAAAAGATTCATGTTTTATAAGATTGGTTTTTTATTCGTTGAGAATCCATTGATTCCTCATTCAAAAGCTTCAATGTTTTTAGAAAATAAGTTTAGTTAAAAAAAATCACATCGCATAACCATGACTCGATAATTCTGCATTATGGAATAACAATTTCACCCAAACCCATGTACGAACTCCCCTCCCATCGTCAATGATTAACTGATTCAAACCTAGTCCGAAGAGATACGGAAACGGAGGCAAAATAAACGAAGAAAAAAAAGATGATTGATGGTTGAATGATAGCCAACCGGGAAAAGTTCTTAGTTCCAACTACCACTAACCAAAAAACAACAAGCACAGCTCCTTCTTCCTTGAAAGGATATAGGTTCAGTCCCAAACCGGAATTCACCGAATCAGACGTCTCCGATCGAAAAGTCAAAAAGTGGCCGTGAATAAATCAGATCAGAATTTTAATAACAAATTTAAAGCATCCGACGGACTGATGATTGATCGACAGATAAATAGCGTTTGGATTGCTCTCTGTCTCCCGAAGGAGCTCGAAAGTAATGAGTAGCTTGCCATCAGTCCCAAAAATGTTTACCAACTTTGACGGAAAATTGTGACAATATATATATTTACATATACACTGAATTGTAGAACAAAACCAAACAATTAGCGACCGATTTGTGCGTCAACAGTGAGCAGTCTCGTAGGTCAGATCAGAATAGTGGCAGATTACTGTCTAACTAGGAGGAACCAGTCTTAGTAGGCCATGGTCAAACAAAGGGAAAGCAAAAGGAAGCCAAGAAATCAACCACGTAAACAATTGTAGTTTAGTTGTCTTTTTCTATCGTTTACACCACACATTAAAGTCGAAAGAGGTTGATGAAACTGCAGTTCCTTTTCTTAGTTGTCACTTTGAAATTATCACTCAGAACAAAAAAGTCATGTGTAACTTTGAGTAAAGAAATCGACGTAAAATCTATTTATGATATGGCCTTATACTATTTACCGGACGGAAACGTCGCGTATATTTTAATCGTAAAACATACAAACATAAAATTGGAGACAAACAGATATTAGAACACGAGAGGAAAATGAGCAACTCGATGGCAACAAACTTTTTTTTCATCAGCCAGCAGCTACTTAGATCTTCATCGTGGATATTTGACCAACTGTCAAAATGTAACCAAACGAGCAAACCTTGTTTTTGTTTACGCCGTGTCTGAATCAACCGTCAAGGTTGAAACAAAAATGTTTAAGTGTGTCCACTGACTAATCCTGCAACAAATAACCGTAAAACTACCGTGAATGTGAGCTTCTTGCCGTTTTTACTCGAAAGAAACCTCTTCGAAACTGATTCAAATTACGTAATCTAATCAACCCTAGATAAGCCAGGCAGAAGCCCCGCAATCGTTAGATGTATAAATAAAACAAACATGACAATTTTGCCTCGTCTCGCAACACACACACACACACAAAATCTTCCCTTTTCTAAAGTACTAAATGTTTTTATGTAAATTGATGTCAAACAGAGCAAAACTAAAACAACTCAACCACCAGCGCTTGTGCTGGTTTAGCGGCAGAATTTTAGATAGCGAAATGGTCGTTTTTTTAAAAACAAAAGAAATATTTTCCGACAAACCAAAGCGAAATGAGAGAATCAAACAAAAGCAACACACCAAAATGTGGCGACCTCAAGCGGAGAATGGGGGAGAAAATGAATAGAGAAGCAGGTGACAATGCGCTGGCGCATTTTGTTTACAAAATATTAGTCGATCGAAGAGAAGGGTCTAGTCAGTAGGCGCTGTTTAGTAGACGCTGCTTTCCGTGAAACTGTCACTTATGCGTTGGGAGCTGTCATCCCAAAAAAAATCCATACTTCTGAAAATCGTATTGTTTTCAATGTAAACGGTTTGCCATCTTCTTTAGCGGCAAAGCAGCTTCAAGTGATGAACTTGTAGATTTGTATGGAGGTTTAACCCTAACGTCAATAAAATCGGTAAAAGCAGAAGGGATGAATAGTTCAATTTTTAAAGGAAGGACAAAAAGCAATACTTGAAAGTCTAAATTTAAGAAATTTAAATGCTGAATTCGAATTTTTTGTTTATGTTGGGTAGCGTAACTTTTCGTTGTTTACGTTCTGATTCACCCAATTATGTGTTGAAATTTGACACTAGTAGCACTTATTATAAGGTACAGACATTAAGGTAGGTCTGAAACTACCGATAAATATAATGAAACGCATACACACACATATTGACAGGTTAGAGAGGAAATAGTATAATCCAAACAAGCAAGCTTTTAGTAAACTACTTGATAAGAAAAAGAGCGCTTATTAATAAACGAACATCAATTTCAATGAATAAAAATAGCAGTAACACCCTTCTAAAATTTGTATTATAAGTTTTTCATTTCTACATTGTTTTGAATTTACAAGTTTGTTTTCAATGTCAAAATGTATTATGTGTAGCAAACAAATTAAACATTTGTTTGAAATTTGAGACGAATTCATAGTACTTGGACAACATTGCATGTATATTCAAATAAATTGAATGAAATGGAAGCACTGCTTATCAAATGAGTAGTACTTTGATAAAAGTAAACAATTAAAAAATAATCTACTAATTATGAGAATAAACATTTGTTGAAACCTACGGAACCATAACACAACTGATGTACACTTTTACCCATAACCAATTGAAATGAAAACAAAAAATCATCTGTAAATAATCTGCTAGAAAATTGAATATGAGAAATTTAACATTAGAAAATTATTGTATTATTTAAGAAAATCAATGAAAAAATACACACAAACAAATGATCTACAACAAACAGCTGTGAGTGTAGTAAAACTGGTGAAATCAACAGCGACAACAACCAAAACTGGTTGATACCAAAATGGCGCAGAAGAAACATGCATGAACTTAAACTATGATTTTGCACTAAATTGAGTAAAATAAAGCAGCAAACATGTGTTTATTTACAAGCACACATGTCAAGCGAACCCAAAAAGGTGGACGAATGAAAAGTAAAACTTTATTGTAATGTGTAAGATACGATAAAATGAAAATAAATAAACAATACCACAGACTAAGGCCGTATCCCGCGCTCCATGCGACCAGAATTAAAGCGGTGAAGAATTCATTGAACATTTAGAGACAGACAAAATAACAACAGCAACGAGCAAAACAACATAAGTCAAGTGAAAGGAAACCACCAACATGAGATGAAAAGGGTTCACAATGTGCCGAGCGAACAAATGGGAATCAGAGGCAGAACATTCAATAAATAAAGGAAAATAGAAACGAAACGTGGAAAATATAATAAAGAGAAGGTAAATATTGAGGGAGAGCTGATAAAAGTTAAATGAAAACAGAGAAACGGAAAATGTCTTTGGAGGAATGGAAACCAGAATATATTAAAATACATATGGAAAATGTTCAAAATTGAAATTTGGTAGTTTTCTTTTGACAACGTGAAAGAAATCCTAATTCTTGAATCATGTGGAGTTTCAGAGTCACAGAAACGTTCCAGAAACATTCTGAAAGCATCTAAAAAACCTGAAGGTATCTCAGTACAATTTTGAAGGAATCCCGGAATCATACAGGAAGTATCCCAGAATAATCCCATCCCCAACAACTTTGCTAACATGCTAGAACAATCCTGGAATCGGGCAGAAGAACTTTGCAAGGATTCCAGGGTGACTTGGTCAGTATTGGTAATCATTCTGGCGTAACTCTGGAAACATTCTGAAATAGTTATTCAAGGAACTTTAAACTACTCTGGAAGTGTCTCAAAATAATACAGCAAGCATCCCTGAAATCTTCCGGAAACATCTCAAAACAAACCTGAAGAAATAAAAACAAACAATTTAGAAGCACCTCGGTATACCTATGGAAGTATCCCAGAATAATCTTATCAAAAAAATCAATATTAAATCAGTTATATCTTCTTAACGGTGCATCTTAGAAAAATCTTACCGAAGTACTTTTTGCTTGCAAATTTGATGTACTTTCATAAAATTAGGGTGAAAAACTTTTTTGACTTTTCTTAATAGCTTTTTTGAAAATTGTAATTTAAAAAAAAAAAAATTTTCATTGTTACCTGTTTTTCTCCAGAACAACCTTCTGTGCACTAGATAGCATTTTCAGTCAGCTATAACATAAAAATAATTAAAAAATAATTGACAGGTCACTTCTAAGGGAAAATCTATATTTTAGTTCAAAACACAAAAACCAAACTTTTTTTTACCGTGCATATTTTTTCCATACAGCACCAACAATTGTCTAAAACTTCGCCCAAGACACCAAACCAATCGGACAAACCGTTTCCGAGACACAATTTTTTGAAGATATCATGTGCATTTTTCATAGGCCCTTCTCATAAGTAAGGCTAGATTCAAAATGGCGAACCAAGTATGCAAAACGGCGTTTTTCTTCCCCAAAAACTTGTATGCAAGGTTTCATGCAAATCAAAAAATATGAAAATTACTCGTTGCTGAAATGATATGGAACCGCTCAACTCAGACTGTATACAAATGATCCGAAAGGTATGGCATTTAAATGGTGAATGTTGAAAAGGAGACTAGACATCAGTCAAAATATATGTTTGTATGTACGTATTATAGAATTTCCTCCGCTGCCTGTCGTTACTGAAATCCCCCAAACGATGCAAAACATTGTTGATGGTTCCGGCGGTGATGAGAATTCCGAGACGCAGGCCATTCAGGCACAGTATGACATACGAATAAACATTTAGTAATGTTAAGCGATTATGATTATTAGAATGAGCAAAACTATCATTAATTTAATAATTTTATATTCCCTAAAAGATCCTCAACTATCTTCTAGGCCTTAAAGATAGTCCATCGTAAAACGTGCAACCGTGACCGTGTCATCATTTAAACCACCAAAGAGTTATAAAGAGTGTACATTGTACACTGTACAAGAGAATTTTCCCACGCACTGACTTCATAAAACCAAACGGCCCTTTTCAGGGCCACCAAATAATATCTCAAGAGCGTACAATAGAATTTTCTTACATACTGGCTTCAAAACGCTGGTCAAATGTCCCATAAGAGCCGCATACTGTGACTTAAACTGCTTCTATCGGTAAGGGTAAGCGACTGGCATGAATAATTGAAACCCTTTTAACGCTAATAACCCGAGAAGAGTTTAAGATCAAATTGAAAACTCAACATGATGTTGTGAAATTGCTGATTATGATTACTCAGGTTGCAATCGTTTTGGTCGTTTTAACGGTTAAAAGATCAAAATTTATAGCAAAAAATTATTGTGACATCAAATTTAAAACTGTACCTGCTATCACTGAGAGCAAATTGAAAACTCAATTTGCTGTACATTTTTCCTGTTGATAGCAAAATGAGTATTCTAGTTGATAATCTGTACAGATAATGTAAGCAAAGCGATTTTTCTCAAAGAAAAGTGAACGCAAGATTACAGCAAGATGAAAACTAAATGTGATATCGAATTTGACAATAGAGAATTGAAATCAAATTTTGATATTAATTTGTTGTTGATATCAAAATAAAGTTTCGAATTGCTATCATTATGATGTTAGACTTTACTCGGGAATAGCCACACAGAATTTCCCTGACATTATAATGCATCACTTGGTTTAACGTAGTCTACGTCAACCGGTCGTGTCTTGTACACAACCCCACTGAATATTTTCTTTCAGAGATCGCAGATTTTTCACAAACATTTTGCCATTGATTGGTTTGACCAAATAATTTTTTGTTCCAAATTGCTGCAGGAATAGATCATACATATACCAGATTTAAAATGATGCAAAATAGATCCAGTATTTATCAAAATTTAATACACCGCTGCAGCGATGTTTCCGGTGTTTGGTCTAAAAAAATCAATCCAATCCACGATTTGGATCGCCGTTGAAGATGCCCTAACAGTGATCAGAATATAACAACAATAACACTCTAAACTACATCCCCCAAATGTTCAAGAGAAAAAACCCTATGGGTAACTGACAGTTCTCAATACTGATTGCTGTCGAAAGCAGGTATTCTTATTTTGCTGTCAGTTTCATATGCTGTCAGCAACTCGAAATATTTCATTTTTATAGTTCAATTATGGTTAATCAAAGAGAAATTATTCACACAACGTAGGGTTAAAAGAAGATGAATCACGAGAAATATATTCAGTTCTAATCGAAACGCCGGATAATAAAGTTTGAACTTAAAACGCCTAATAAAGTATTACAGAAGTTTGTTTGAAGTGATGAATCTGTGATGCCCAGTTTCCGCCGATAGTGATCGGCCCGTTAGTGTCCGAATTACACGTGTGCGACCTCAATCCCTGTCGGAGATCACGATCCTGCCCTATCATATTTGGTGCCGTGACCAGGATCAGGTTTCCTCCCGAAAAACCGCCATCGCATTACGGACAACGACGCTATCTACCGCCATAGTTCCACACCATTGTGTGCCCTACTGGCATTCATAAGATCGCCATCTTCCCGAAGCCTATTGTTCCATCGAGAAATTTCTTCGGAGTTCCTGTTAAAGTAATTGATACAAGGCCTAATTCATTGAGGCACTCGGTACGTATAATTCCGAAGTGCGCAGACGTTTACCGCGGGTGCCTTGAGATTTTTTCCATTTTTTCTCCACTCATCGTGACCACTCCGGAGTTCATCGAACCATCTGGAAGCGTGACCAGCCATTCAGATACAGCCGCTATTGTGAGAGTGACTACGCCATTGCCATCCGTCTACCGATATTTCATCGGTGAGCCACCTTGTTGGTTTCGCAGCAGGTTCCAGTTTTTAACAAAATACAAGGCTTAAACCTAGCCTTGAGAAGGTTAGTACCGCTCCAACGTTTCTACTCCGTTTGTCCGGCTCTACCGGGTCTTTCTTTGTACCGTCCTATTCAGTGCAACCAACGGCATCCCGATACCGCAATGGCTGACGAACGTTCGAGACAGCAGCTCATCAACCGACGTACCACTTTCATCGCTGCGCTAGGGCGAGCTGAGCAATTCGTCGAGAAATACGTGGCGGAACGGGACCGAGGCCAGGTGCAACTACGTCTCGATAACCTCGATACCGTGTGGATGGGACTGGAGGATGTGCAGACCCAGCTGGAGGACACTGAACTATCCAATCAAGGTATGGCACAGAACCTAGCTTTCCGTTCCCACAATGAAACCCGATACTTCCAAATCAAGGCTGCTCTCCAATCTTTCCTCCCCAATGTACCTACTACGACAAGCGCAATCCCTCAATTATCTTCTTCCGGGCTGTCCGGTATCAAATTGCCAACTATCTCCTTGCCGAAATTCGATGGAGACTATAACCACTGGTTAGCTTTCCACGACACGTTCGTCGCACTAATTCATTCCAACCTCGAAGTTCATGACATCCAAAAATTTCACTATCTCCGTGCTGCTTTGAAAGGAGAAGCAGCTCAACTCATTGAGTCGATCGGTATCAGCTCCGCCAATTACGCCATTGCTTGGCAAACACTCGTCTCTCGCTACGCTAACGACTACCTTCTTAAGAAACGCCACCTACAAGCCCTCCTCGATTGCCCCCGAATGAAGAAAGAATCCGCCGCTGCATTACATTCAGTCGTCGACGAGTATGAGCGCCACACAAAAACCCTCCGCCAACTTGGTGAACCCATCGACTCATGGAACACTATGCTGGAGCCCCGCATAATCACAAACCATTCCGGGGCCATTTCCTTAATGTTGACGACCGTTTTCATTATTGTTACGACATTTATCCCTATAGTTGACAACTATACACTAACAATCTTATATATGGTTTTAACAATATGTCAGATGGTAACAGGCCAAATAACAATATGCTGAATAGGCGGTTAAGTTAGGTTACCATAAAGAAATGGCAATTTTCAGGAACAAAATTTTTGCTGTACTCTATGCCAAAAAGTTGGTTTATAATCCAGCCCGAGTGCAGACATTAACAAACCTTTCAATGACAATACCCAGTAAACACAAGATCGCATATAATAACGGATATGAGTATAAAGTGGAGGCGATATGCGTACATTTCATATGGAGTTAAATGGACGAATGAACGTATATGGCCTCCACGTTGTACTTTTATGCGCTATCATATACGATTCTGTGTTGACTGGGTATGGCAAACATTAACAATATAGTTTTGACTATATAGCAAATTGTTTTTCGTTATGCGGGGCATCTTCTATGCCTCCGACTCGACGATGCTACACAGAAGGTGTTGGAAGAATAGTTGCGAATGTCACCAGAATTAACCGAATTCAATAAACTTTTTATTACCGTACTTAGCTGATCCCGGTGCGAGCGTTGCTACGCCTGCAACTAAATGAATGGACATTACAAAGAACTAACGTTTTTTCAATGTGTTTTTTTACTAAGAAGGGGTTCAAACTTCTATCAGAACATTCTTCTTACCCAGACAACACACAGTTTGTGGCTTAGCTACCTGGATAATTCTCAGGATTGGTTGAAATTTGTGTTTGAATTCACCATAGAAACATTTCTTGCATTAAAAAAACCCCGCATAACATTTTTGATTTCATTTGTTTGATTAGTTCTCAAGCTATGCAGAAATTTGTGTTTCATTTGTATGCGAGCCGGAAGGGGGAAGCGGTCTCAAACAATCATAAGAACCATCCCCAGCCTCAAAAATACCTGCATACATATTTTCACTCCGATCGGTCAGACAGAAATCCATTTTAATATAAATAAAAATCCTGTTTCCAATAACCTTCACATGCCAAATGTGCTTTCATTTACTTGAATAGTTCTCGAGTTATGCAGAAAATTGCGTTTCATTTGTATGAGAGCCCCCCCCTTTTCAGAGGGCAGAAGGGTTCTCAATGACCATAAAAACATTTCTCTCCTTCAAAAACCCCCATATGCCAAATTTGGTTCAATTTGCTGGATTAGTTCTCGAGTTATGCAAAAATTTGTGTTTCATTTATATGAGACATCCCACCCTCCACTTTTAGAAGTCAGAGGGGTCTCAAATCATCATAGAAACATTTCTCTCCTTCAAAAACCTCCATATGCCAAATTTGGTTCCATTTTTCTTGATTAGTTCTCGAGTTATGCATACATTTGTGTTTCATTTGTATGGAGCCCCTCCCCCTTCAGAAAAGGGAGGGGTCTTAAATTAGCATTGAAACAGTATTCATCTACAAAACCTCCACATGCCAGATTTGGTTCAATTTGCTTGATTAGTTCTCGAGTTATACAGAATATTGTATTTCATTTGTATAGGAGCCCTCTTTCAGGGCGAAGAGGAATCTGAAACCATCATAGAAACCTTTCTTGCCTTTAAAACCTCACACATGCTAAATTTGGTTTCTTTTGCTTGGGGTCTCAAACCACCGTAGAAACATTTCTTGCCTACAAAACCTCCACATGCCATATTTGGTTCCATTTGTTTGATTAGTTCTTG
This sequence comes from Aedes japonicus, assembly GCA_034211315.2. Taxonomy (NCBI): domain Eukaryota; kingdom Metazoa; phylum Arthropoda; class Insecta; order Diptera; family Culicidae; genus Aedes; species Aedes japonicus. Next base: position 3,263 of record JASCZW010010892.1, on the reverse strand, counting down.
AGTTATGCAGAAAATAGTTTTTCATTTGCATGGGAGCCCCCCTTTCTAAAGGCGGGAGGGGTGTCCAACAATAATAAGATCCTTTCCCGGACCCAAAAACTCCTGCATACAAATTTGCATAGCGGTAGGGATAGATCTCATGTTTGGTTGAAATTTGTTTCTTTTGTATGAGAGCCCCCCTTTTTAGAGGGAGGAGGGGCTTTGAACCACCATAAAAACATGTCATGCCTTCAAAAACTCGTCCATTCCAAATTTGGGTCCATTTGCTTGATTAGTTCTCGAGTTATGCAGAAATTTGGGTTCCATTTGTTTGAGAGCCTCCTCTCCCTCTTCCTCCTCATATGACGGAAGAGTCTCAAATCACCATAGAAACATTTCCCACCTTCAAAAACTTCCACATGCAAATTTGGTTCCATTTCTCTTATTAGTTCTCGAGTTATGCAAGGATTTGTGTTTCATTTCAATAGGTTCCCCCTTCAGAAAGGGGAGGGGTCTCAAATCACCATAGAAACATTTCCTCCTTCAAAAACTTCCACATGCGAAATTTGGTTCCATTTCTCTTATTAGTTCTCGAGTTATGCAAGGATTTGTGTTTCATTTGAATAGGTTCCCCCCTTTCAGAAAGGGGAGGGGTCTCCAAATCAACATAGAACAATTTTTTGTCTTCAAAACCACCACATACTAAATTTGGTTCCATTTGCTTGATTAGTTCTCGAGTCATGCAGAATAGTGTATTTCATTTGTATCGGAGACCTCCCTCCCCTCTCCTTTAGGATGGGACAGGGGCCAACATAGAAAAATTGTTTAGTCTTAAAAAACCACCACATGCTAAATTTCGTTCCGTTTGCTTGATTAGTTCCCGAGTTATGCAGAATATTGTGTTTTATTTGTATGAGAGCCCCCTTTTATGACGGGGAGGGTTCTCAAGCTACCATAGAAACCTTTTTGCCTTCAAAAACTCACACATGCTAAATTTGGTTTCTTTTGCTTGATTAGTTCTCGAGTTGTGTAGAAATTTGTGTTTCATTTGTATGGGAGCCCCCTTTCTAGTGAAGGGAGGGGTCTCAAACCATCATAAGATTGTTCTCCGGTCCCAAAAAACTCTGCATACAAAATTTCACGCCGATCGGTCCTTCCGCTCGCGAGTTAAATCGTGACAAAGGAAACCCCAACTCATTTTTATTATATAGATGTAACAAAATTGTTATAAATTCCTAAAAGGAGCAACATAATTAAATAATTGTTGGAGTACAAACTTCGAGACTTATATTTAGTAATTCTTCTACTCTTCGAACAGTCCGAGTCCGACTTGTGCTAACCTAACCTCAGGTGCAGCTCTAGCTGTTGCAAATTAGTGTTTAATATACATCACTTTGAATTAAAATGTAATGAATTCTGTTCTTACCGTTCACTTAGGTAGTGTGTTGATTTAGTAGTGGTTCCTAGTATGTTTTTATAGTTGTAATTCGTGTTTAGTTCATAGTTGTTATTTCAAGCTATCATAAGAACAATAGTCAATAAACAAACTTGTATCATAGAGAATGTTCATCTCACCTTATTGCTATCCTAGCATAAATGGTATCAACTAATTTTTAATATTCAACCGTTGAATACATACATACATGTAAATCACTAATAATTATAAACTTTAGATCGAAAACTAGCGTATATGTAGAGCACAAATTCTTCTGGTTATTGTTTCCCGATCAATTCGCTTACATCATCCTACGTGACAGCTCACGACCGCGGCTTTATGCTAATGTTGAATCGATGATGGGCGTCGTCGTAGATTCACAGCGATACGAGGTTCGCGAATCGACGGGCGTATTAACAGAAGGCATGGAAGATTTCGCTACCACCACTGAAGAACCCGACTACGCTTGTCTCATCGAGCTTCTCCAACGACGCATCCGTAACTGGAATCCATGTCCGTAAATCACCAGCGCAACCACCATCCCATCAGCAAGCATCTATGTTGCGCCGCCCACCGTTCCATAAAATCGTTTCCCATGCCGTTACCGAAGCTAACTCCTGAAAATGCCACTGTTGCGACCAACGACCATCCACTTTTTCAATGCCCGAGATTCGAGAAAATGTCCATTCCGAACGACTGAAAGTTGTCAATGACCATCACCTCTGCCATAACTGCTTTCGCCAAGACCACTTCGCGCGCAATTGTCAATCGAAATTTCGTGTCGGCATTGCAAAAAACGACACCATTCACTGCTCCATCCCTGGCTATCACCCACTCAATGCCGAACAATCGTCCACCACGATGCATGACAGCCGCATACACCGAAGCCCATCGTCAAGCAAGATGCTATAATACACAGGCATCGAACGATCGCCCACATCCACGAATGCTGTCACCGTCAGACAACAATTCCATCACAACCATCGAGTGTGAATGTTTTGCTAGCTTCGTTCTCCATTGCAATGGACAAGCGTATCCCTGCACGAGCACTATTGGATAGTGGCTCGCAATCAAATATAATTAGTGATCGATTATGCCAGCTTCTGCGACTAAAGCGGAGAAAGATCAACATCCCAGTGTTCGGTGTCAGTGAATCCGCCTCTAGTGTGAACCATTCCGCCTGTGCGACCATCCGATCGAGACATTCTGACCTCGAAATCGGACTCGATTTTCTAGTTATGCCCCGCATTACGATTGACTTGCCTGTAGTGTCCTCTCTGCAGCCGAAGACTGGCATGCCCCGAAGTGAATCTTCCTTGGCCGACCCTACCTATAACAAGACCGGCGCGCTATCGATATGCCAGCTTGGAGCCGAAAGCGCTTCTTCACCTATATTAACCCTGGTACCCGAATCGAGAAAAGGTGAAAAAATCCCGTCCTCATTCAAAGCGTTTTCGGTTGGATTCGTAACCGGTAGGAAGCAGAAACCACTAGCATCTCCCCGTAGCATGCCACGTCACCCTTTTCCAATCCACTCCATGACGCGCTGAACGCTTCTAAGCATTGAAGAAGTCAAAATCAACCGAACTACTTCAGCCGAAGAACAGCAGGGTGAATCCATTACTTCTCCCATAAGTTTCCTGCACTTCAGAGGAAGATACATGGTTCGTCTCCTCGTCATCCAAATTTCGACCACATGCTCGGTGAATCGAAGTCCGCAGCCCTTCGTCGCTTCCATTGTTTTGAAAAGCGGCTGGGCAGAGAGCCACACCTGAAGGAAGAATACCACCTGTTCCTGTCAGAGTACCTCCTACTGGGCCACATGAGATTTGTCCCACCTACTGAACCC
>JASCZW010010891.1:0-34365 GCA_034211315.2 Aedes japonicus | reverse complement strand
TTAGCCAAACGATTGCATGGCAGTCATGTGAAGAAATTTGTTCAACTAATTTTAATCATCTTGCGGCAATTCCTGTTGCTAGGCACCGCAAAGTGCACCGATTTTGACAGAATCGACTATTCCGAAGCTAATCAATATTTCAGAAAAATCACCAGCCTTCTTCTTGCCTTTGGGGAGTTTCATTCTAAGCTTCTAGAAGCCAAACACGAGACACAGGAAATCATTAGCATTTGCACGGAACATTATTGCGTAAATTGTCGCTGCAATAAACAATGTTTACTATTTTCCGGAGAGTATCATCTATTCGAAATCTGAAATAAACTCCCGAACACTAACCTAGTTTTCACTCACCGGGTTTTTGCAATCCACCAAAATATTCAGCCAAACAACCAGAAAATCAGCACAATTTTTTCACGGCACTAAAACGCTTTCCTTCGTGTTTGCTCGAAGTCGAATAGTGATGTGTTTATGAGACGAGACGCGAGGCGAGTGTCATGTCAGTATACACATCATAGCAGCCCGTCCGCTACGTACTAACATGTACACATCGGTATAGATCTACCTACATAGTAGGCCGCCGCACAGTCGTGGTGTGGTTTGGGTTGGTTGGGGAGAAGGCAAACGACGGCAGCATGCGACGGAAGTGACCAAGCAAAGGCTGGCTGCCGGCCACGGAGAAGGAATCTCTATTGAACATTCATTGAGTGTGTAATGCTTGCATGCACACACGCTAAGTAAGCAACTCCGCTGCTGTTGGGTCTAATGTAGCTCTGCCTGACAGGCAAACTCTGCGGCTACTGGCGATTATTTTTGTTGATGTTGTACAACAACATTCTTTTCGCTTCCACACAGTAGGCCACAAATACTGTTGAAGTTACCACACCAGATTCAATGCTGAGGAAAAACGACGTTGTGTGGCGTTATAGAACGCATGGTTCGTCGCGAGAAAATAAACAACAACAAAACCTCAAGCAATGTGCGGTTTTCCGCATATCGTTTTCTCACTGTCAATTCGCCATCATTGTCAAAGTGCGAAATACCGCGTGTTTTCCCAACACGATTTTATTCGATCAGCTCATGTCACGTTATTTCGGCGAAACTGTAATTTCCCATTCCACGAGCGATGGGGAAGCATGGTGGTTTGTTTACATATTTCGTACCACCCACCCACCCGGAGATGCCACATAGGATGACCGAGGCCGAGCACACATAAAAAGGATATTGACGATGCTACTCCACCCACCCCACTACCACTGCGGAGACAGGCAATATCAAAATGTATCAAAACAAAAATCGTAAAACGCTCGCGCAACCATAATGAGGACGTAACAGATATGTTGCGCGACACTGCACACGAGCTGATACAAAAATTGAAATGAACGTTAGCAGGTCTGACGAAAGGGAATAATAAATCCCTTAAATTTTTTTTTTAAATCTTATCACCAAGCTTTTTTTAAATTAATTAATTTATTTTTGAAAGTCTTTGAAACAATATTATAATAAATAGAAGTTTTCTTTTAGTAATGAGTTCCTTTGTTTGATATGTACGGGGTTCTCGTGTGATGGTGACCAATGGAGTACTCACCACCGGATGGTTAGGCTTCTTAGACTGTACATTGAACACTTCTTGCACCATTAAATTCATGAGTGGACATATAATTTTTAAAAAGCACTGTATTAGCTCTGGCTTTCCATCGAATGAAGGAATGGGGACCGGAAGTGGTTGTTTTTGAACAACTATCTGCGGCGCTTGGCTATTCGAGGATTGACCCACAGGTACCCATCTTGCGTTTGAAGCCTGAGGAGTTGGTTCTTGAACAAGTGTTTCTTACACCAGTGCATAAGTTTCAATATTAAGGGCCTCAAACTGTTCGTACATAGCATCACATTCATAACCATTCGCATTTTATCTTCTCCAGTGGCAACAAGCCAGTGATTTGATGATGAAGTCTCAGGTATTGTTGAAAATGAACCTCAAAATTTCAGGAATACACCTTCAATTGAGCAATACTCAACTCCATGGAACCAACTTCAGCTACATCTTTTAAAGTCTTCCAAATTCGGGTCACAATCAGGCTCACTAGTTTTTCTTTTATACATATTCAGATGGTTATTCAAACCCGGAGCTATTAATCGCCGAAACATGTATGCTTGAAAAGGTAATTTGCGATATTTTGTTCTGTAAATTGCATAAAAATACGTGTTGGTTAACTCCAATTTCTAATTATCAGTTCATTGATACACTGTAGAAGAACCTGGATGATAAGGCACTGAAATTATTTCTTTGACAAACTGAACTGCCCAAAAACATGCACTCCTCCAAAAACTAATGATGTGGGAAGAAAGTGTGCTACACTGCAAAACAGACATAGATGCTCATATGCGTCAATAGGGGGTTTTAATTTATTTTCTCGATTTTTAAACAAAAAAAATCTAATCATTTTTATTTTCACAAACTGACTTGCAGTTTCACAAAGTGACATTTATTTTCAGTAACGGGGGCTCCCGGCACTTGAAAACGGCTCCCATTATGACATAAATGTCAACTTATGTATGCTAGAAATCAATGGTTGATTCATTGGTTTAGGTAGTCTGTTTTTTGTAGCGTGTTTCATGGTGAAATAGGATGGTGTTGTCTTGGATTCGAAATGTTTTCATAATATTTTGAAGGTGTTTTTTCAATAGTTACACTTGTCAGAATTAAAAAAAACTTAAATGCCGGTATTTATTATATTTACTATCGAACAATGTTATAATCCATATACCCCTATAATACCCTATTAGCGCTTACATGTGAGGTGTTCGAAAACGTGATGATGATTGTTTCCCAATTTCGAGTACCACACTTATTCAGGCATTATTTCTGATTAATATTAGGAAAAAGCTTAATTTTTCAAATAATAAATTTTAAATAAAGAATTTAATTTTTTGATTATGATTATCGTAAGATCATATTTTTAAGCCTGGCAAGAAATACTGTTTCAGGAAGATCGACAATGATTTAAACTCTGCTCCACTATGGGTGAAATCTCAATCTTCCATGCAAAATAATCGAACGGAATATTATTTAGTGAAACTCGTGGAAATTTAATAAACTTCAATTGACGTTTTCCAGATAAACTGTCAACTCTGATTTTTTTTAGTTCAAGTACGAGTGGACAAAGTTTCGTAACAATATGAGACCCTTCAGACCAAACCTGTACGATCATAAAAAAAAATCACCTAATCCTTATCTTTTTAGTTTTGAGTATTGAACTTATATTATGTTTTAATAGTAAAGAGTTTGTGGCTCGATTATTACATTTGTAAAATCAAGTGACAACCCATGTTACCACGAGGCAGTAATAACATGCATATATAGGGCATATGCATTACGTCTAGTGAATCATTGAAGTTGGGTTAAAGCTGAAAAGGGCCCCACTAAGATCGAACTAATGGTATATATTTTATTATGCTATATCTTTTATAATATTTTATGCATTACTAAAGTAGCATTATTGCATTGGTGCATCACTATATTCTAAAAGCTAATCTAACGCTTCATTACATGACAACGGTTGAATAGATGCAATCTCGCATTAATGATGTAGATTTTGGGTTGCACAAGTGCAATAATATAAACAAATCCCTGTCAAGATAAAACAGCTAAATTTGTTTTAGATACGTTCCCGCATCTACAGTGGCTGCTACTGCTCCATGTCGCCACTAGTTATCAATTTTAAATACGATTTAGTTTTTAAATTACCTTCCAAAGCGCAGATTGAGAACGACGTTATCCGACCCATTTCATATTATTGAAAAAATAATATGCATTTATCTCAAAATTGAGTTTGGCGCAGGTTTCTTGTGTTTTGAAAAACAATGAATCAAATACATAAAATACGATTACTCAGCATTTGCCGTTTTAGATATATTTATAAAATTGAGTAAAATTTACTTAACATTAATTATGCTCGAATGAGCGTGTATGTGAGAATACTATGACATCTGGCAATATACTTTACCTTGTATTCAAGGTACTTTGGTCTTTGTTTGCACAACGAGGGAACGGCATAAGGAAAACAAGATCTGTCAGTCTGTTTACTGGGGAGTGCTCAGTCGAAAGGGACCGTTTTTAATTTTTAAAAAGTACACTGAAATGAAAAAATATTTGTACCAACTGTTCCATCTTAGCATTCTTCTTTGGTATAACTATATAGCAAATCAACAGTACTTTTCTCAATTGAGTCATGGTGTGAACGTATTGTAAAAACGAATTGAATGGATAGATAGCCAATGTCACGGAATGGTAAGGACTCTCCTTCCAACAACAAGATTTAACAATGGATTAAAAATGTACACACTTAGAAAATTTTACAGGATTCGGAATTTTTTTACCGAACTTTCAATAGCTGAACGTTTGGTAATCCGGTTTACCGAATTCCGGGAAATTTTGCCGTATTCCGGTAAAAAAAACTACCGGAGCTTGTAAAATTCTACCGAGATCCGTTAAAGCTTACAAAAAAAAATCCCCAATGAGTAAGATGAGACCATTTGTTCACAAACTGTTAGCAACAAGAAGTAGACATTCCCACCCTCTCCATCCGTTTTGCTTCAATCGGGTGCCTTTATGGTCCCTTTTATATCGCGGTCATTTGAATGTTTACGTAATAGAATAAAATATATGTATATACAAGTTGGATAAATGTATGAATATACAAATGACTTCCAATTGGCTGTAGCTGAGAAATAATAGGTATGAATTAATATCTTAATACTTCTGGAACAGCTGATCATTTTTAATCATTCAACAGGCCTGTTGAAGTGGCGGACTTAGTCCGTGCTTTAACCTACCCCGCAGTGGGATGTTAGGCAAAAATGTCGTTGGTTCGAGTACCACTGTATACATGCCCTTTTCGCTCAATTTTCCTAAAAACATCTGTTACATTTCCAATCCTGCCGCACACTAGCGGAACTATCAAAACTTTCTCTTCATATCTTTCATTCTAGCCAAAACATTGTTGTTCACTCTTGGTGCCTCATGGTGATGAGCGAACATCTCCTTCTACATCATGGTTTTGTTGATTATCGAAGCAATAATGACATATTTGGTACATAGGCCGAATCAAAGAGGCTAACATCAACAATCAATATGCAACTAGCGATTTGAACTTGGTTCAGTGTTGTAAAACCCCTTGGTCTAAATTACACCTTGAAGCGAGCACCTTTTTATACATATTTGCGCCTTTGTTTTGATTTGCTGTGTTATTTTGACAGAATATTTGAGAGTGTGTTCATGTGAGTTCATTACTAGGGGCGCATTATTAAGCATGGGATCGAGCTTGGGACCGATGTTCTAGTACTGACTGAGCCAAGAAAAAAAATCGTATTTGTATGGGACCTACTCTACCGTGAAACGCAAATCAGTCCCATATGTATAGGCAAGCAAGCAAAGATGGGACTGATATGCGTTTCACGGCAGTACTGGTCTTAGAGTTCCACCAACAATCAATATGCAACTAGCGATTTGAAATTGGTTCACTGTTGTAGAACCCCTTGGTCCGAAGTACACCTTGAAGCCAGCACCTTGCTATACATATTTGCGCCTTTGTTTTGATTTGCTGTGTTATTTTGACAGAATATTTGAGAGTGTGTTCATGTGAGTTCATTATTAGGAGCGCATAATTGAGCTTGGGACCGAGCTTGGGACCGATGTGCTAGTACTGACTGAGCCAAGAAAAAAATCGTATTTGTATAGGGCCTACTGGTCTTAGAGTTAGTCTATGGTTAAGCTTTGTGCACAAATTACGTAACGCATGAAGGGGGGAGAGGGGGGTTGAACAACCGTTACTTATTGTGACATATGGGGGAGGAGGGGTTTTAAAATCGTTACGTAACAAAATAACCAATTTGAAGAAAAAAAAATCAAAAGTGAATAACCATTTTGCATCAATTAAATCAATGTGAGCCAAGCAAAGTAGCAAGTAGTAAGTAGAAAAGCCTGTTGAGGAGGCGGATTCATCCGTGCCTTGACCTACCCCGCAGAGGTATGTTAGGCAATAGCAACGTCCTTGGTTCGAGTACTACTTTACCCATGCACTTTCGCTCAATTTTCAATACTTCTATTCTATTTCCAACCTACCGTACACTGACGACTTTCAACACTTTCACTTCATATCTTTCATTCTAGCAAACATTACTGTCTATTCTTGGTGCTTCAGGATGATGTGCGTACATCTTCTTCTACATCAAGTAGAAAAGACTCAATTCATACTAGTTGAGAACTATGTTTAAAAATTCTGGGAAAACCCCATTTTCAATACGTCAAATGAATGGTTTTAATCTATATTTTGAAGAAAAAATATAGAAATGAGCCAAAACTTTGTTTTTGTTTTATTAATGACGTTTGCCATAACTGGTACACTGCACCAATTATCGCCATAGTTTTAAATTTTGGTTCCTTTCATGGCCAATCGCATGTGTTTCTTATGGGAATAGCCATAATAGAAACAAATTTTTTGGTAAGTGATGCATCTGAAGTTTTAAGATAAATGGATTAAGTCTATATTTTGATTTCCGACCAAATTCTAAAGCTTCGATAAATGGAGAGGCACACTGAAAATTTATTTTCGTTAATTAGCTTTTCCTCGTTTCGTAAACATGGATTATGCACATAGAACAAATATCTCGTAAATTATATGAAACATTCATATTGCACTGAAGAGCAAAACAACTCCTCGTGGTTGCCCTTTTTTTTTTAATTATATTTTGAGCTGGTAAAGTTTTTTTTAATAGTAACAAATTACTCGTACCTCTTTGTTTTTTTTTTTTTTTGTAGAATGAACGAATGTTCTTATTGTGTCAAAAAATGCTTTGTGCTTTTGACAGCTGCGCGTGTGGCTTTTTATACGAAGGAAGCTTCGTGGTAAGTAAAAATCAGGTTCGTTGCAGAAAACATCGAATAGATTTGTTAGTCCTACCTTCGATCGTAATATGAACAAAAATTAATTTTCAGTGTACTATTTAAATGTGATCTACTAAACGAAAGGTATCTTATGATGGTTTGCATCACCAATTGGCGCAATTTTCCATAAATTGTACATCTACACGCTGAGAAATATATTGTTCTGTATAGGTTCAACAAGTTTCGTTGTTGACTCATGACTTACCCATAATATTTATTTATTCAAACAATATCGATTTAATTTTTTAACCAACAACAATTTTGTTTTGTTTCTTAAAACGCTGCAAAAGAGGCTTCTATTGAAAACAAAAAGCATTTATTGTTGAATAAAAAAATTAGCTTTTTTGGAATCTATGCACCTTTGCATTGATTCGACCAAAGCGGTTGGATTGAAAAAAAAATGTTTTTTATATATTAGAACCTTTGAAATAATAAGAAATTAAGTTAAATGTTTTGTTGATTGTTGGTTCAACAAAATAATTTTGTTGACTCAATAAAGATTTCTGTTAGAAATGTTAATTTATCAACAATTTTGAATTCGAACAAAAAAATTTTTGTTTAAATATATTTTAAACTAACTAAAACTTTAAACTTTAACTAAAACAATGTGTGGTTTGATTAAATACACAAGAAATGTTGATTCTACTCATGAAGGCTGACATCAAATGAACTTGTCACTGTGTCTGTTGTTCTATGTTTCTGCCGTCATGATTTAGTCGCACATAGCGCGCTCTTATTTATGCACTGCCCGAATCAAAAGGAAAACTCTGAATAGTACCTATGTAAAAATATAATTAATAATATTTTTTATAACAATTACAATAATTGCAATAGGTTAATATTGTGCATGGCATAGAATACTGTTGATTTGAATGATATGAATTAAACTTTTTTTGTGATTCTTTAAATAATTTAAAGACATTTGAATAAACTTGTTGAACTAATATTTGTAACAGTTTGAATACAGTACAATGAGTGCAATGTTTTTCGTAATCTTTATATTAGCTTTAAGTTACTTAAATGAAAATAATTGAATGATGATTGCAACCTTTACTAATTTCAAGTATATTAGAATAAAACATAAAAACAACAAAAAAACAGTTTTTGTGATGATTTTATAACAACTGAGAAATAGGGTGGGGGGTGTCCGTGAGCGTTACGTTATTAATGGGAAGGAGTCTGGTCTTGCGTTACTTATTGTTACATAGGGGGGGTGGGGGTCCAAAATCCTGTTTTTCTGCGTTACGTAATTTGTGCACAAAGCCTTACCCTACATGGTTCATTTCTATGAAAAAGTCTGGCAACATTGTGTGCAACAAACGTTTTTGGCCGATGAGGCAAATTCGTTGTTCTGTCAAATTATCCGGCACGCGAACAATAATCACAACAAAACACCTCGCAGCTCAGCGCCGTGCTCATGTAACATAATTTTTCTATCGCGAACTCGGTGTCGTGCAAATTTCCAAAAAAAATAGAATTTAATTGCTGAAAACGTGACATCGGTGAAAAGATGAACATCGTTCGAAACCTGCTCCAGTTGCAGTGCCGGTTGGTGTTAAGTCGGAGTGCCAACATCCGAATGCGATCCGCTTTTCCACCCCGCCTTGAGTCGATGTCCAGTCAGCTGCTAAGCGAGTCATCTTCGGCGAAATGGGGTTTGAGGTCGCTAGCCTCCCAAGCTAATCCCCGGTTCAAAAAAGGTGAGGCAAATTAAGATAAGCTTACTTCAGGAAATAAACCAAGTTCATCAATAATTTTCCAGCAAAATCTCTCAATCCGCTGGACGAGTTGAAGGCGGACGTGCTCTCGTACCGACGCGTCCACCTGGATCGACTGAACCAGATCTTGACGAATCCAGAAGACATTCCGGCTGAAGCGTACGATTTTCTGCTCAGTTGCTGTGGAGAATTTCTTATGGACCACCCGGTGGAAGCTCGGATGAAGTTGTTCCGGAATGTTTGGTTCATGGTCAACCGGGGAGCTGAAACAATTCCACTCGATCGATGGAAAATGTGGTTGCGGATTCACCGCGAGAACGCAGTAGATCTCGAAGGAGGGCTGGAGCAGTTTCTGGCGGGCGTAAAAGTTGAAAAGGATCAGGAGTTTTACGAGCTGCTTCTGGCGGTCGTTTGTGAGCGTGGCGACGTGCCCAAGATGTGGGAAGTTATGGAGATTTTCAAGAAGCAGGGATTAGGGTTGAATGTGGCGATTGCGGCCTCCTTGGTGCGGGGTCATTCAAAAGCCGGTGACCTGGAAGCGATGAGAACTGTGCTGGATACGATGAGTGCTGGAAATATCGAACCGGATGAGGGATTGTATGGGGAACTAGTTGTTGGATGGATGAGAAACAATGAAATAGAAACAGCACTGAAACTGATTTCGGAGAAAGGAACTCTACTGAAGGAGAATCACCTGGCAGAGGCGTTGAAGGAAGCACTGGTGAGGAATCACAAAGAAGCTATCAAGTTGTTGGTGCGATTGTTTCCGCTGGATGTGATTCAGGACTCGAGTATTGATCCAGTTATTCGGAACATTTGCTCGGATCTTTTCCGCGAGAGTAATTTCGAATCAATCAGAACTTTGCTCGTCGAACTTCCGGTGCCGACATTTAATTTAAACGAAAACTACGATACCTACGCTGTTTCGCTTATATTCGAGATGGTCAAAGGTAATGCTCCATTGGAGGAACTAGTCTTGTTGGTGGAATTACTAATAAAAACCGAAAGGAACACACGAGCTTTGCATGTGGCCTGCGAATGTGCGGCCAAACACTGCATCGATATCTATCCGGAGTTGCTGGGAATGTTGAAACAGCAGGAAGATTTGCGTCCTCACTACTTCTGGCCGTTGATTGTTCACAATTTCATGAAACTTGGTGAAGCCGGAGTTTTGGACGTTCTCAGTCTTATGAAACGTTTCAAAACGGAGCTCGACGTTGAGACGATTTCCGTGTTTGTACTTCCGAAGCTGGCCATCTCGCTAAAGGACGTGCGAATTTTGCTGAAGCAGTTGGAAGATCGTGGGGTCAAGATGTCCGTTCTGATCACTCCGTTGGTATCTCATTTACTATATCAAAACCGGTTCGATGATGCAATCAATATTCTAAAGCTCTACACGGCCAAGGTGGACACGGAAGCATTGATTCATCCATTATTGTTGCAAACGACAGTCAACAAATCGGTCGAACATTTCCAAACCATGTCGGAAATAGTTCGTCAGCTGAAGAACAAGGCTCAGAACCCATTGCATGATCTAGCCGGTCAGCTGCTAATGGAACTGATAAGCAACAAAAAATCTAAGCATGATGCCTCCACCATAAAGTCCCTGCTGGACCAGTTCTCAGCATGCGAGATTCGAATCAGCCGAATGAGTGCCAATGTACTGAAAAATCACTTCACGAAGTTCAAGACAATTAATGCAGGAATAGAAAAGTTGATTAACTCCATCATAGACGATAAACTTACGATCCCGTCGAGGGAAATGTTTGACTCGATCATCGTGCATCCGAGGGATATGAATTACGAAGAATTGGAATGCCATCTGGCGGAGTTGGAGGAGAAGAAACTCAATTCTCGAGGAGTTCTTCGGCGACTATTGCAGGTGTCCGTCCGTGAGAATCGCCTGGATCGTGCCTTGGAAATCAAGCAAAAATGTGACGCCTTGAAGGTTGAGCTAAGCTCCGGTATGCTTGCATCCGTGTTCGACCTGTACATCAAGCGAAAAATGTAGAAGAAGCAGGGAAAACCTTTGAGCAGATTAAAACCATGTTCCCCGGATTTCTGGTGGACGAACACAAGGTGATTGATTTTGCTGCTCTTCTAGCGGAGAACGGCTTCTCACAAACGCTCAGAACGTCCTCAAACAGCGAGCATCATCCAAACAACTCCGACCCGGAAACTCCAATAAAAACATCTGGAATCTGTTGACCAACACAGCTCAATGGTCCGCCGCAAATGATTCCAAATCCGGAGAGAAACTACACGAATGAAATGCTCGAATTCATAGTTGACCTTGGCTACTGTTCATTCGACAACGCTCTCCTCGGTCCGGTGATTCGTGAATATCTTCTGAAGAATCAAATTCGCAACGCCATCAGCGAGTACCGGAGAATAGCCACCGAAAAGCGGCGAACTCCGCTTCAGTTGGAAATCTTCACCAACCTCGTTCGTTTGACTAATGCAACCGATTCGGAAATTCCACCCGAAGAAGCAAAGACGCTGCTGGGCGAGGTTATTCAGATTGGTTCCAAAATACACGGATCGATTAACACCAACAACACACTGATCGTAGCCCTAGCGGAAGCCGGCACCGAAGCACAGCTCCGTCGAATCCTTATAAATCCGGAAACACGCGTCAACCATGAATACATCCTGACACAGTGTGACTATCTGGTGAGCTCGGGAAAGCTGGACGTCGTTCTACGCTTGGCCAAGTGTTCCCGAGGGCTGGCGAACGTGCGAGAGGCAGACTTCCTTGGGGTGATAATGAAGCAATACGTCCGGGATAATAATTGCGAGGCGGCTGTGGAGCTGTTCAATCGCTTGCAGGCTGACGACGACGACTTGAAGATCAGCGTGGACTTTGCGAGGAAGCTGGTCGATTTGCTCGAGGTGAACCGATACGAGGTACCGAATACGGTACGATTGTACCTCAAGTAGGGGGGGACGGGGGTTTAGGAGATAAGGTTGTTGAACTGTGTATTGTTAGATGGAAAAAATAGTGTTTTTTTTTTAGCCGTTTGATCTGTTAAACTGAATAATCTCCGAATCTCCTGGGGGGGGGGGAGTATGTTACGCAGAATATTCCATACATAAAGCGAATAATCATCTGGAAGCAATCACATCCTGACGATATGACATCTGTCCAGAAACACTGTACGCTCTTTTACACTCGATATTACTAGTCAGTCGTTACCAAGGGTCTCATTCGGTTCATTCTGTTGTGCTTTGCATGTTTGGAGGAAGTGTATCAGCTCGGGGATGTCGGGATCATCAGGTTTGTCCACCAGGAAAATCCAAAACAATTATTCGATACGCGGTTTTTAGCATTTCATATACACTGATGGACATAGGTATTCGTCATGCATTCATGGAAATTGTGTATGTTATCAGTTATATCAGAAACTCGAAGGCGATAGTTGAAATTCAAATTTTAGCGTGGACAGAGGTATCCGTCATATGAATGAACTTTCTTGTTTTTCGCATTTCAAACAATCTGGAAACACTGCATATAGTTGAAACTGACAACAAATTTTGTTATTCATTATTCACGCTCATTCGGATTTACCCAAAATTGAGTAACTTGTACCCATTTTCATAAAACAGGCTGAAACGTCAAACCATGGGTAAGACGATTTATAAAAGTGGGTAAATCTTACTCGGTTCTTCATAAATAAAGCTATAATGAAAACCAGGCAGTGTCAGTCGCCATTTTTTCTAAGTGAGATGTAGAATTTAAAAAAAACAAATTTGAAAACGATCATTCAGATGCGGATGCGGAAACAAACCACAAATTGAAAGGTATTATAATTACACCAACTACATTTTCAGATTAGATAACTTTTCAGAAAGTTGTTGAGAATATTTCGGCAATTCAATGGATTTCTCTGAAGTTCCGCCACTTCTCTGCTCACAAGAGAGCGAGCAAACTGATCATGATTATATTGAAACTTTGAAAAAGTTTATTCATCTTCCGAGAAGCTTAATTAATTTTGTGAAATTTATAGTAATTCAGTTCTAAAGTTCATAGAAATTCAGAAAATAATTTTTAAAGACTTCGTACAGTTTCTAGAAGCTTAGATAAGCTCTGATCAATGCACGTAACTGCCGTGAAGTACTAGGATTTTCTAAAAGCTGTAGTATATGCAATTCAGTGCCAACATTAGATTAGGGAGAATCTGCTTTTGTAAACAATGGCTTTCATAGTCATTTTCTGTTGAACAAAAGGTCAGAAATAAAAATTAAGCACTCTCTAAGAAAGAGGGGCTTTATCTCTATTTGCTAATATATTCAATTTGAAGAAATTGGTTTCAACTTCCGATCAATTAGCAGACAAAGTGTTTGTTTACAAAAGCAGATTCGCCCTAATCAAATGTTGGCGGTGAATTGAAAAATATAATATTTAAAAACGATTTTTGAAAAATTAAAAAAAAATTGTATCTATCTTCAAGGTATCACCGGTTTGCCTTAGAAAGCTTATCAAAACTGCCATAATGAAATGTATCCTCTCCCCCAGAAAATAAGCCTGAATACCCAGATCCCCAGTAAATTTGCCGAAAATTTCTATACAACAGGTGTCTCTAAAATTTATCTGTATGAGCTATTTTCATGTGATAATTGTGACCAATCCACCAATAAACCGGTTCGTTCACTTTGAGACTTCATAAGTTTTCATTTTCAAGCAATAGAAATACTATTCGAAATCAAAATTCACCACCAAATCCAAATACACAACAGTCACAATTCCAGGAGCTTCCTCATTTCGAACTAGTCAGCGTTTTAAAAAAACTAAGAGGACCATTCGTTATTCAGGAATGAAACGAAAAGCAATTTGCTGGCACCGGGAGCAACTTGAAACAATCATCAGCATCCGAGGTGAGCATCACCACTTTCTGTCCGGCACCAGCATCATCCGCACCAACGTTTCGGCTCAAAAGCTGAAATTTTACTCATTAATTGGTATTATCGGGCTGTGTGTAGCGTTTTGGAAAGGTATTTTTCTTGTTCCAAATTGCAGCAAGAATAGATCAAAACATATACCAGATTTAAAATGCTGCAAAATAGATCCGGTATAAAACAAAATTTACAACACCGGTGCAGCGATGTTTTTGAGCTTGATCTAAAAAAATAAATCCCATCCACGATTTGGACCACCATTGAAGATGCCCTAATTGCACATTAAAACATCGTGTCAATAATGATTGAGTGTTACATGCTAAGCTCTGTTTACTCATAATCGCAAAAAAGTGCACATACTCATTTATGGGTAAAGTTGACCTAACCCATATTTAAGTAAAATTGTATGAGAAAAATAACTCAAAATAACATGGGTAAGTAGTAACGTAACCATAAATGGGAAAGTGCACTTTTCGCGATTCTGGGTATTCTTCACCTATGTTTGGCTAAACAGATCTTAGCGTGTAGTGAACAATAACTGCTAACGCTAGCGCTAGCGCTGCAAGCGATTTGAAAATGTACACAACGTTATTGATTAATTTTGTTCTTGCATAAACGTCTGTCTGTCATGCTACAATTGGTGGCTCAAGAGGCTATAGCATAATTCAACATACTGCATCTAGTATTCACAGCACGCCGCTAAAGTTTTGTTGACAATTGTCATTTTGCATTGGCAAATTATTCGGAACCTTCTGATTACGCTTGCTCTTCAGTGTCTAAGTGTTACTAACCTAGCAAAAGTTTCATTTTATAGTAAAATTTTTGATTTACTATGACAAAGAGATAAGAGTTGCACGAAATGACCTTAATTTTAGAACCAATCAAAATTATTTGATCATCATATTTGGGATATCAAGTGCTAAAAGGGCTCAAGACAGTCTTGGATTGGTACTAAAAATGACAATAACCGTAGATTACGTGGGCGGAGTGTCGCAAAACAAAAACACAAATGACAAATACAACTTGAACAAATCGACCACATCAAGACTGTATTCCAAGTTTCGCTCAACCGGAAAATTTCGCGTGAATTATCGCGGACGCCCCGAGAGACGACTCGATGATTTCAGAAGCATCACGAAAGATCCCTTCAACTCGTCCTTCAGATCCCAAAAGGAATTACAGCTGCCTGTGTGGGACCGGACAATCAGGTAACGTCCTGCGAAGAATCCTCTGATATCGGTGAAAGACTCAAAAGAAACGACTTCTGTTTGCTCGATCTCACATAACCTGCAGTATGCAGAAATGGCGATCGGTACTGTTCAGTGATAAGTCGAAGTTCAACTTCGTGTGCCGTGCATGCCGACCGATCGGAAAACGCTTGGATTCACGATACTGCCAGAAGAATGTCAGGCATCCGATGGTCTGAGGAAGCTTTTCTGCGAACGGTCCGGGTACGATCCATCGATTTGAGGATATTATGGATTGTTTCATGTATACTCAAATATGTTATGCTACCGAATGCAGCTCAGGATATGCCAATAAAGTGCATGTTTCAACGAGATAACGACCCCAAACACAGCCAAAGTAATCAAACAGTGGTTTAAGGATAACAGTGTCATAGTTATGAATAAGCCACCGCAGTTTTCGGATCTCAACCCGATCGAGAACATTCGGGAGACAGTAAATCGAAGAAAAATTGTTTGAGCAAATCCAAAAAGCTTGGGCAAAGATCCCATAAAGCATAATTGGCAACCTGATTCACTCAATGCCTCAAAGGTGCAATGCTGTAATCGACAATACTGGAGTCACGGCGAAATATTGAAAGCCTACACTCAGGAAATTATCCGTACGATTTTCATACAATCGGAACTATGAACCACAAAGCAAGGGTCCAAGACTCATTCCATACGAAATCGTATGATATGATTACTGTTGCATTAGTCAAGAAAAAATGCCTCATATACACTTTCAATCGGCATCACTCAGATAACCCACCGGTGGGTGCGTATCTGGAGTAGCCATATTGATGACTGAGCGTTCCTATTTTGATTTAGCCACCCTCTTTCGCACCGGTTGTTCATAAAAATGTAACACAATTAAACTCAATTCTCGCACCGGTTTCGTTCGCTAAATATTTCGTTGCAGTGTATTAGTTTTGCATACTCTTCCGTTCAGGTTTTCGACGTTCTGATTGGATCTTCGCAATAAACGATGAAATTAATAAAATAACACTTTAAAAACAAATCGGAAACACTCAAATTGAAATGAGAAAGTCTTCCAGATGAAGATGTTATTTTAACGTTTTAACTTGTTTTGCTTATTTTCTTCAAATAGCAACGTTAGGTTCGGTTGGGTCGGGTTGTCAAATTTACGAACCGGTTGCTCACCGAGCGAGCAAATTGACATTTTCCAACCCGGTTACCAAACACCGGTGCTGTGTCGAGTTGTCAAACAGGGTAACAAGTTACCTACCGATATTACCGAATTGGTAAGGTTGGTCTTAATAAGCGTGTTTAGTCCCGTGGGATTATGTTTATTTTGATCATCAGCAAATCTTTTTTTTTTTTTTGTTAATTTACCACAAATTTTTGCACTGTACAATTTATGATCGTCTTTGGTTTGTACATATGACATCCGACACTGTAGGTAAATCATTGAAAGCTTTATGTCGACAGCTGGATCAAAGTAAGCAAGGTGAGAACTAAAATAAAGAGAATGAGAAGAAGGGATGAGAGATAGTTCGTCTCAAACGTCACTGAGAAAATGAGATGCAAACCTCGCTCGACACTGAAATTCCTTGTCTGCGTTTTGTTCTGTTTTATTTTGTTCACGAACCTATGTGAAGTAGGGAATCATTTTTGTCGTTAGTTCAAGTCCGACGTTCGTAAAGATCGACCAAAAATGAAAATGTCATATATTGAAATAGTCGAATCTTCATTTATGGTCAATTTAATGTTACGAACGTCCGGACTTGAACTAACGACAAAAATGATTCCCTTTTTTCCTTATAGGTGGTAAACAACATAAAACATAGAACAAAAAAAAGACAAGAATTTCAGTGTCAGTCAAGTTCCATCTCATTTCCTCAGTGCCGTATAGTCGACCTATTTCTCATCCCTTTTTTTCATTCTCCTTCTAGTTCTCACCTTGCTCAGCCGTTTCAACTCAGTTTTGAGTCGTTTTGACTCACTTCGTCAAAAGTGGAGACACTCAGAATTTGAGTAAATGTTACTGGCATTGACGAAGTCGACAAGTCAAATACATCGACTCCGATCAGATAGATGTTTTGATTTGTCCACTGATCAATCAATTACATTATAATTGTGTTTCCACTAATGACAGGTGAGTCAGCTTTACTCAACTATTTGGCCATCGTAACTCTGAGCATATTATGTCCGTGCCTTATAGCTCTCTATAGTCGAATCAAACTTGAAAAAGAAGAAGACGCCAGTGATAAATCTGATAGATTACTACGATAAAGTATAGGACGAAAATTTTAAAATGCTTCTAAAAAATTCAAAATGTGTTTTGTATGATGTAAGAAAAATCCAAAACTGCACAGTAGAGGCATTATTTTTATTTTGCTGAAAAAGTCTTTATTGAATAGTTTTGGATTTTTCAACAATATTTTACAACATTTTTTTACAACAAACCGGTTTAAATTAGATTTTCCTTTTTTTTTCAACCTTGATTTGACCATAATTTGGGGGAAAATGGGACATGGGATTTGTCGCGTCGATGACTCTGACAAAGATCACAACAATCCAGTGATGCCAGATACTTTTTTCCTAAAGCCATCTAATCTTGTGAAAAGTCTGTGTTTGTCAGTGGGGTTTTGATTTTGCGGTTTTAAGATGCTTCACTGGAAAAAAAAAATGTTCAAAATCGCTATTTATCGTTGCTGACAAACGAGTACAGGTGAGATTTTGTTTTGTAGACTTCGAATAAACAAAAATCTAACGCAAAAGTGTTTTCAATTTAGAGGGTTATATGTAAACGTCAACTTTCCTTTCACACTCACATATGATTAAATCACTGTCGTTTTTTAATCACTAAATATGAACGAATCAAAATATTTTGATCTCTTACGTTTGATGTTTAGAAACATTCTAGGCAAATCATTTATCAATATCAGTCATAAATTTATAGAAACAACTCAACTTCAGTTCACTACTACAATATTCATTAATTCCAAAGGCTCGAGGAACGTAAAAATTTACTGTACTTGTCGTTTGGGAACAGACATCTCAAATTAGATGAAATTTCAACCACTCGGCATTCATGCAAGTGCTCCATGCTTGACTAGTCACTTCTAGTATATTTGATGATCAAGGCCTGCACTTTGACACCTTCGTACAGTTTCTTTTTTCCAAATCGCCAAAGTTATTGGGAATCGGTCCACAATGCTTCTTCAATTCATTTAAATATCCTGAATTCAAGAAACAATCAATACCCAAAATATCAATTTACTATTTCCTATTTAAGGCTTGCAGCCCATAGGCTTTTCAGATTAAAAAAATGATTCAACCGTTGAATGCAAATGAAACAAATGCATTTCAGTACGAATAAATTCGGGCAGTCGTTAAATAAACTAACAGAGCTAACAGAATGGCAAGGGTCGAATCAGTAAAGACAGCCTTATAAAACAGCCAGGCGTGAGTTACGTTATTAGGGCGAATCATTAAGCTTGGAACCGGTGCGAAGGTACTTCTAAGCCTAAAAATATATTCATTTTCTTCATGACTATCCACCCGCCGTTTTTACTTCTACATCCCTCACAGTATTTTCGCCAACAAACTGGTTCAACTACAGACTTTTATGTTACTTACAGTGACGTATGTGACTTTCCCTACCGCCATGTTTTTTTAAATCTGGAAATTCGCTGAAATGAACAACTGTAACGCTGTAACATTTTCCAAATGTCTGTATAATGTCTGAAATCTGTACACACTCAGGCTATTTTACAGAAATCTGTGAAAGTTTTGCCGAATTCTCAACAGCTGAACGTTCGGTAATCGATTTTACGGATTTCGGTAAAATTTTACCGAAATCCGGTAATTTTTTACAGATATCTGTAAGAACTTCACCGAAATCGTAAAATCGGATTATCGAACGTTCAGCTTTGTTGAGAATTCGGTAGAATTTTTACAATTTCTGAAAATCTAAATTGATGTATGATGTATGTTTGATCAATGCTATATAAATACAGACATGTCTATATAACTGGCATCCTTGCAACAATCAAGTCTGCTTAAAAACTGTTGCGATCGACAAAAATTCTGGTCACACGAATCGCCTAAATGAAGTCTATTGTAATGAAAGCCTGCCAAAAAATATTAGTTGTTTACGCTCGCTTTGGCTTACAATTGGACGAGGGAAATTTATTTTCTTCTGTGCAGCCTCGGATTTGAACTTGACATAATTTCATACACCAAAGAAGCCATATTTGTTCATATCAGATTGTTCTAGTGTCGAGTTTTTACCCTAGTCGCTAAGCGTGTGCATCGAGTCCAGTTGGTTGCTTTTCATATTTTTGTCCAATTTCCCCGTGAAATTCGAGAGAAACGTAGCAGTCGGACTTTCTAACTACCCATAGCCGTCATTTTAGTTGGAGGTGCATGTCAATGAACATAACAATGCCCATTACCTGGCTGAAAAAACAAACTACAAGAATAGAAATTGCGAGTGAACTAAGAGGGTATATTTGATTGAATTGGGTGCAATCTTCGACCCTTTCTCGTATAAAGTTACTGAGAGAGTTTATTTCATTAAGTTGCGACCCACTTTCGTATAAAGTTGAGCTAATCATCGGCTAAGTTACCCTACTTTCTTGTGAAAGTTCTCAATAGATCAACTTTTCTCAATCTAAGGGCATCTTCAACGGTGATCCAAATCGTGCATTAGATTTATTTTTTTAGACCAAACGTAAAACCATCGCTGCACGGGTGTTGTAAATTTGGTTTTATACTGGATCTATTCTGCATCATTTTTAAAACTGGTATGTGTTTGACCTATTCACGCAGCAATTTGGAACAAGAAAAATACCGTTCAAAACCCTAAACGCTACTTGATAATACCAATTATTGAGTAAAATTTCAGCTTTTACTAAACAATAACTATAGTTGACTCTAGTTGTCGCATAATGTCCAGGAACACCTTCCTTGGAATGAGGAAACGCAGAAAGTGGTTCTCGTTGGTCTATTTTCTATTCAAGTTTCGTCGATGTAAATCAGGTATAAAGTTGATCTAACATTAGACCGCCACTGAAGAAGCTCAAAAGTATGCATTATAAACAGTGGACTAATTTTAGCGATAACTCTTTGACCGGACCGTGAATGTACCTGCAGTCTTGCCAATCGTAGCAATCCTGTTGTGTACAGTAGATAATTGACAGCATTCAGCCTTATTCTGCGTGGCGTGTGAGTCAGAGACGCACTCGTCTAGTGTCTCGTGTGAGGTGACTCTCACTTGCAAATCAAATGGAGAGTCACCTCACACGAGCGCAAATTGTTACCTCGTATGTGAAGTGATCGTCTCGACCCACGCCTGACAGAATAAGCTGATTGTCAGTTGTTTTGCAGCAGTCATGGCGAAAACAGTCAAGCATCTACGCTCGATGGTTTGTTCGTACTGCCAGCTCCACCCCCGAAGTTAGACATCTTGAGCCGGTCTAGCGGTCTTTTTGGTGAAAGGTGACAGTGCTGCACAACCGAGAACAAAGTGACCTTGGGCCGATAGGTTTGTGAAACCTGTCAAACAGCAAAGAAGTTGCCGCAACAGGCAATCGGGTTGTGCAGGTGAAGGTGCTGATGGAAAACATATTTCCGGCAAATCGCGACATGTTGGTCAAAATGGATGAAGAGACCTTAATTCATGTCGGGTATCTTCACCACTTCCAAGCAACACCAAACCATCATAATTAGTTGCAGCAACTTTATTGTGACCTAACTGAGTCACATTGAAGTAATTTTGAAGGGTTTGCAACAAATTAGTGCTTACTAAGGTTACTAATATTTTTTGGATCTATTGTGACATTTCTCATTTTTTGTCAGCATGACGCATCCCTATTGCTGGAAGTGATCGCTCGTATCTGACTCAAAGCATTTTCGCGGGATGGTACAACACGCCGAATAAAGTTGCACTTCCATATTGGGGTTTGTCCCCAGGTCTTAAAGAGTTCTAGTAGCCCTTTGCTGAAGAACTTAAATCTTTCGTTGGATATTGGTGGGTAGTGTTCCGAGTCTTCTTATCCTTGTCACAAAATCGACATAAATCATCTTGAAGTTTTCCTACCAATTATATGGCCTGTGTACATGGTTAGACCTTTTTGAAATGCTTGGGTAATAAACCGGTTTGATTGCCTAGCATGAAAGTGTTGTTCCAGTTTGCGTGCACTTTCAAGCGTTCCCAGGATTTCATCTCCATTCAAAGAGGAGGAGGGTTCAGCTCCTGTGAACTGATGAGACGATCCGAGTGTTGTGATTCATCGGCTCTCTCTTTTTCCAGTCCAATTCAACCCAGTTAAAAATGATTGCTTGATTACGACAAGACAATTTTGAGCACATTCCCAAACATGCTTGAAACTGCATGTTGCTGACAAGAAAACATTTAGAGCTGCTTTTCCCAAACATGCGAGCTGCATGTTGCTGACTTGAAAGCATTTAGAGCTGCTTGACTGTGCGACATAATCCATATATTTGAATATCTATAGTTTCAGCGTGAGCATACAACAGAAAATTCCAGAATAGTATGACTTTCAGTTATGACGAGACCTACTAAAAGCAGGAGCGGCCTTGATTGGCCAGAGACCGGCTACTTAAGATCCCGCATCCAGCAGGTAAGCGTTGTTGTCAAATATATCTCACACCAAGCTCCCGAAGAATAACACACCAACAATTCACTTTTGAAATTGGCCAAACACATTCTTCCCGCCACTTCCCGCTCGATTCCTCTTACTTCAATCGCCTCTCAATTCGCACGATTTTGTTCACCAAAATCCTATCCCTCTCATCGAAAATTTCCTACCTCTACTTGCCTATCTATATATCCGCTATCTAAAAAATGAACCACTAATATCAGCTTGTCAGCTCGGTTTCGTATAGTTCTAACACAATTTGAGCCTGTGAAGAAAAAAAAAAATGTCTACCATTTTCAAAAGTTGCTTTTTAAAACATCACCCTACTATCCGCCCACTTTCACGTGCATCTGCATCAGCAAATCCGTGGCCAGTCGTGAACATTGTAATCTGCTACTGTTTACATTAGTGTTACATTTTTGTTTTTCCGGTTATGTTAATCCTTTCATAAGCATTTTGGTTTTTTCAAATTCCTCCAGTCGCTGAGGTTCCCTATCGTTCAGTTAGTCTCTTTTTCTGTTTGTTTGTATGTTTTTTTCTTCTTTAAATGTATAAATAGTTTGTTCCTAGTACCACACATACACTGATGATAAATGATGCTAATTTGCCATTGAGTTGAGTAAAATAATGTGGTTTGCTTAGAAGCGGGGATTGCGGTTTTTGTTGAGATTCTAAATGTTTGTTTGTGTGTAGGATTGAGATACTATTGTTTTTTTTTGGAATTGTGGTAACTAATGGATGCCTCACTTAGGTGTTAAAAATACAGACTAAAATGGTGGAGTCGAAAATCAATAATCCTAACGTATTTGCAAACCAAAAATGATCCACATTTTCTTCTTTTTTTTCGTTATTCAGGGTTATCATGTCCTTCTTTCATTCTTATCAAGTTATGTAAGAGTTTTAAACATTCTCAAATCCACATTTTATGACACCGAGAATTCCATGTTTTGCTTGTGTTTGTGATTATGGTTGTGTGTTGAAAAATACTTTGAAATTTCTTTCTTTGTTATCCTAAAAAAAAATATCCTACAATCATACTCGCCCAGCACTATCAACTACGAAAATTCATTGTTCTGTTCATTTTCACTCAGATTCATTTCAACGCTCTCTTCCTAGTAGAAGCATTAGTGGTAGTAAATAGCACTAGCAATAAGTTGCGGTAGTAGTTGTAGTAATAGTAGTAGTAATAGTAGTAGCACGATTGATGATAACGGTGACGATGATAATGATGCTCTGATGGTGACTAAACATGACAAACGATCGATGACGAAAATCCATCCGATCCAAAATCGCATTCATCCGTCCGAGATTTGCCACTTCTTCCGAATTTTAAATCACTGTGTGTGTATGTGTATTTATCGATTCTTTCTTTCTACTTCCTTCGCTCGGCTTTGAGTAGTTCTTGGCATATGTGTGTGTGTTTGTGTATTTGTGTGTGTTGCAGTGATTTCTCAATCGATGTTGTGAGTTGGGAGAGTGATAAGAGGACAGAATGAGCGCGTGATCTTGCGTTTAGAACTGGTTCAGCTCGTCCAAAATCTCCTGCTCGATGCGTTCCAGTTCCTCATCCTGGAGGACAACGCTATCGTCGTCCTCGTCGTCGTCGTCGTCGTTGTTTTCGCCATTGTCGCCATCGCCGGGACGGCTCATCCTATGGCGGCCACGCGGTCCGCCGATCCCCTCGTCTCACCACTCGTTCAGTAGACAATCATCCAGCTGTGACTCGAGGATATCGATGTTGGACTCGTAGTCGTCGTCCTCATCGTATGACCTGCGAAAGAGAACAATGGGAAGAGAGCCGATGGTGGTAGCGGCGATAGAGGTGATTATGATGATGGTTATGGTGGTAGCAGTGGTGATTTCGGGTGATGGGCAAGGTTTGTCGGATATTCGTTGAAAGAGTTGAGAGAGAGAGAGAGAAAAGAGAAAGAGAGGGAGGGCGACAGGGGATCGGTGATGAAGAGAAAAAATACGAGTGTTAGTGAATTTTGGCCACTATGTTTTACGAGCAATAATGAGATAGAGAGATGCTAGGTAGTTACTTAAACTATGAGATCTTTGATAGGTCATATAGTAAGCGGATGACACAACGAATGCAAATGAGTGACAGGCTACTTGCTAAGCGTAGATGTGTGAGAAACGGCTAGATGCATTCAGTGCAGTCTGATTTCTATGGTGGTACGAATTGGATTTTGGTAAAAATTAACATCAACGAACGAAAAAAAAGCACTTCCATAGACATTTAGGCCGTTGCATTTGATAAAAGAGTTTCTTTACTTTAGTTTTGTTACTGCCATGAAATATCGCCCAAACTTCAGAATTGACCAGAAATCAATTCTATTTAAGGATATTGAGGACACTTACTGAACATCGCTGATTTAGTTATCGAAAATCGACTCCTTTAAAATCCTTAGAAATGTATTGTGACTAATTTAATGAAAGACTGTTCGCATTTATAACCTCAATCGAGTATAAAAATAAGGACGCATTGCTTATCAAATTAAACAATTGTACGATCGCATTCAAGATAAAGGTCCCAGGAATACAAAAATGGCTGCCATTATGGTTGATTTACAGCCCCACTTTGAATTTTCGAAAGCAAAAATCTACAAAAACAACAAAGATTTAACACGCTAGATCATCAAGACTTGTATGCTCCAACGCAGCAAGAATCCTATCAATGTTTGGCACGTGAAATCTTCGTTGTTTCTTAGATTCGTGCCTTCAAAAATTCGAAGTGGAGATGCAAATCAGCCATGATCTGGAAGTGCGACACATCTAAGTCCAGATTCAAGATGCTCGAAGAATCCTACGCTAGCGAATCGATGTTTTAAAAATATTCCCATGAATTGTTCCACCTTGTGAATCTGAATCCATCAACTTGCATGACGATCCATACTTTTGCAGTAAATCTGTGAAATCTTCATCACTCTTCTTTCTATCTAGTAACAGTGCGGCCATCGCACAAAAGCAAAACTTAAAAATTGCTGAATTTGAGATATAATCACAATACTCGGCCATGATGGCAGCCATTTTTAGTATTTCATCGACCTGCATCTTAAACATTCTTCAAAAGTCGCCGGAGAAATCACTGTTGGAACTCCACGGAAATAAAAAAGAAGGGGGGAGGGGCAGTGGGTATCGCATTATTTAATAAGAAGATGTACTACAGCACTCCCCCAAAAATCCCGACTCCGACAGTTTTCGACGATTCGTTATTCCGAAACCATGGTCTCATCCGGAAGATTGTTATGCTGTTAACACTGATTTGTATGGATTTGACAGTAGTCGGGTTTTCGGCTCAACCCAGCTAATCAGGTCAAAAAATGGTTCTGTACTGCTATTCGCTTAGTTTATCTAAAAATTGATAATTTTCGATTTCGAATAAATTCCATTTTTATCTGAAAAGTCCACACTCCAATAAACTTTTCGAAGTTCGTTCTGGGGTTGCCAACGTTAGTTGACCTATTTTAAAATTCAGCAAACCAGTTTGATTTACCCCGAACTACTTGTCGAACTGGCTACACTGTGCTACCCAAACAATAGAAGAAACTTAAATCAGGTTGAATTATTTGGGGGTGGCGTCCATATTGGAAACACATGTTTGACTAACTTTGAGTTTCAGCTAGTACCATCTTTCTAGCTTGATCTGATCGGATGCCTAACACATTAAAAGATTCTGCGCTTTGCTGCTAGGGGTGAGACAGCTGTACTCCGAGTTGCTTCGATGCACCGAGTAACTCGCGAGTAACTCAATATAGCTCAAAATTGAATCAATCCTCATCGTCACTTATCGGTTGCCAGGGTTTCAAAAAGTTTGACTTCTAATATGTTTGAAAAGATTTTGAATATTCCGCTGAAGGTGAAACAACGGCGAGCTCTATTCCACGGCAATGAGGATTCTAAGAATATATAATATGCGTGATGCGGGTAGCTTTACTGAAGTCAAATTTTCAGGTTTGATACCAGTATGTATAGTTTGTTAATTTGCTAAATATTAATTCTAAGAAACTTGAAGGTTGGGTTGGAGTGCAGCGGTCTGAGCTCGTCTGCCCCCTCGTTTGAGCCTTGTTCCACAGCACCAGTTCATAGTCTGACCGTTTGGCGGTTTGGTGGGTTAACTCACAATTTGACTTAATTGGAGACACGAAAAGATTTTTGCTTCGAAAAAGATAGACGAACACTATTAGTAGTAAAAACGATATCAAATTACATATACAGAGACGTAGGTTTAGCGAGTATAGGTAATTGTCAAAATCAGAGTTAAATAGAGAAAATTAAAAACAAAGAAAATTGCTTGCGTACAATTTTGCACACACAAAACCTCATATACTAACGAGCGGTTTGTTTGACAGCTGTTGTGCAAAAACAGATTGAAAACAAATGACAGTGGTCGCTTGCCGAGCAACGTGAGTTTTTCGAGACACCTCAAAAGCAACTCTGAAAATTGCTCGTGATGAGGCGCTGTCTTGCCCCTTGCTTTGCTGCAAGGGGCAAGACAGCTCCTTATCGCGAGCAATTTCGAAGTTGCTTTGAGATACCTTGTGTTACTCACGTTGCTCAGCAAGCGAGCACTGTCATTTGCTTTCTCTCTGTTTTTGCACAGCAGCTTTCAAACAAACAAAATAAAAATGTTTATATTTTGTTCTTTTCAACTCTGATTTTGAAAATAACCTATATTCGTTCAAACTACATATCTGATATTTGAAACCGTATTTACGACTAAGCTCGTGTGAGCTTTTTCGTGAAGAAGTTATTTTAATGTCTTCAATCAAGTCATACTTTGAATAAACCCATCAGTGTCGGCTTGACGTGCTCAGAGGTGGTAAATGTATGTTTTTGTGCAAACCATTCACCCGCTGCGAAATGTGAGGCCCGCAAACAAAAACCGTTTCTGTGTACAGTTCGAGCGAACGCGGGGATAAAAACAGAAAAAGAAAAATTTCTCCCTATTTCTGCCGACATTTTCAAACAGTTTAGAAATGGTTTGTGACTGGTTTTGGAAGCTTGATTAAAAACATACTATTTAAATTATTTTCGATTATAAGTTGTTAGTATTCATTCTTATGATTTGATTCCATATAATAAACATCATATGCATGCAGTAATAAGCCAATGATCAACGAAATTCCGAGTGACATAAATCTATATCGAAAATTTTTTTAAACCATCGGCGGGAGGCAACAGAAATGTTTCATTGCCTGGAGAAAACGGTACAGAATTGTCATATGACATTTCTCCCACGATGGTTCAATTTGGTCGTAATGAAAAATGTCAAATATCAAAATGTAAATATTAAAATACAGTACATTTACCACCACTGGCCCTGCTATTAGCTATTGCAGCATCATTTCCCCACACGGTTGTTTGCGAAAACCCATTAATGGGTGAAAAAACACCCATTTTTAAATAGCTCTCCTATCTGTCATAAAATGGGGGAATTTCTGAATCAGACAATGGGTAAAAAATACCCATTAGAGAAAACCTCATACAATAACAAAAATGGGTGAAAAAAAGTTCAATGTTGGTGAAACACGGAAACATGATAATGGAGGAACTTAGAAAGAGGTTGATCACAGATTCATACGGAAATCTAAAGGGTAAGGATTATTATTCTTATTTATTTGAAACGCTCATTTATTTTAAATATTATAAAAGGTTATCCCTACCCAATTGATGGATGTGTATACATTTAAGAAAATACGTTGGGTGATTTGGATCAGCACATCAAATTTGGGCATAACCTCAACACTTCACTATCAACATTTGGGAACCTCAGCCGGCACATGTTTGAAGGATTTATTTCCAAAAGTATTTAGGTTAGTATTAGGTATATCAAAAAAGGCATGAATAAACAGTACAACTATTTTCTTTTTTATTTATTGCATTTATTCATTTAACACCATGACAACCATGAACTTATAATGTACCAAACTGCTACATAATCTATACGCAAAAATGGGTAATTTTTTACCCATTATGAGAAAACCTGGCTTCTTTGCAAAGAGTGAATAAAAACCCATTTTGTGACTTACACTGCTTTTACCCATTAATGGGTAAATCGAGTTTACCCATTAAATGGGGAGAGGCACTTCGAGCGAAAATGGGTGTTTTTTCACCCATTAATAGGTTTTTTCAAACGACCGTGCAGACGGTCAGACTCAATGACTTCTTTATGAGGTCTGGGGCAACGCACTGCTTGCTTGTATTGTGTTTGTGTTTGTTTTTGTGAAGCAAAAATAATGTAAACATTGCTCAGCCGACGAGTGATGACGCAACACTGAACTTCCTATTGGCGGGCATAGGCTCAGATGAAAAAAAATCGGTTCAAACGATTATTATAAATGCTAAATTGTGGAAATAATCATGATCAAATGCCATTTATTGAGCAGAAGTATTTCCTCCCGATAACATGGATCATTTATAGTGAATTTAACTGAGATGATTGAATTTTTGCCACCCAAACTTTCAAACGCGGAGACTTGACAATCGAGTAGCGATAAAGAGCCAATTTACCTGCTTCGGTAGACCGGAATCGATTGAAAAATTAAGTTTTATAGCACATACAATAAACAATCACGGAGCGAACGAATCAAAATAAATAGTATGACGTAGCACTTTCCGAGCTTTTGTGTAGCGTGCGCAAGGAGTGCGTAGTGGTATTAGTGTCATGAGCGAATATAGCTCATTTCACTAATATTGTTGTGGCTACTGGGCCAGACCTTATATAGACGTCATTGGGTCAGACAAACGAGCTCAGCCCGCTGCACTCTGAACCGAGCTTCAAGCTTTGCAGCATCGATGTTTAGCCAATTAGCAGTCTATAAACATGAATCACGTATCGCATATTAAATAATCCTAGAACCCTCATGGTCGTGGAATACGGCTCGCCGTTGTTTCATCTTCTACTATCATTAGCAGAATGTCCTCAATTTTTCCAAACAAAGCCCTGGCAACCGATAAGAAGCGATGAGGATTTAAATTTTGATTTTGTTTTTGATTTTGAATTTTAAGCTATATTGAGTTGCTCGCGATTTACTCGCCCTAGTAGCACACTTGTTGCCATTCGGTTGAGATAACATAAATATGACTTGATAAGTCATAATCAAGTTACTAAAGATTGGACTCGGAAAAAATGCAACACTTTGTTTTGGATGTAACTTTTTATCGCGTGGGTAAAAACTAATAAAATTTTGGGTGATACTAGTTTAGAGTGTTATGTTTATGTGTGCAAAATTATCGCGATCTGTCAAGTAGTTTTCAAGATGCATTCAAAACAAGAAGAGCTACGCCAGCAAATCTTGGGCGCGGTGATCGATAATCCTGGTCAGTCGCACAGATGGATCGGCAAAAGGCTTGGAATCCACCATTTCACCGTGTCCCGCGTTGTGAAGATGTTCCAGGAGACGAAGACCATCGAACGGCGCACTGGAAGCGGCTGAAAACCGAAAACGGAATACCCAGAGAAGGCGTGGAAGATAAGGCAGTACTTTAAGAATAACCCGAACCTTTCAACCCGAGACGTGGCCAAAAAGGTAAGTTCGTCTAAGTGGTTCGTCCAGCAGACCATGAAGCGGGCTGGGCTAAGTATTTTTAAGGTCAGAAAGGCGCCAAACCGGACTGACGAGCAAAACACGGTGGCCAAATTGCGTGCGTGGAAGCTGTACCGTAAGTGGCTGGTCAAGCCAGGCTGGCTCATCATGGACAACGAGACATAATCAAGGCGGACACCAAACAAATACTCGGCCTCGAGTTTTTTGTCGGTACGTCCCGCATGGAGGTTCCGGAAAAGTTCCGGAAGAGAAAGATGGACAAATTCGCGAAGAAGTACCTTTTGTGGCAGGTGATCTGCAAGTGCGGACGGTACAGCAAGCCGTTCGTTACAACCGGCACCGTAAACGGGCAAATTTATCGAGAGGAATACTTGCAGAAGCGCTTGCTGCCCTTCCTCCGCTCTCACCGTGGTCCCACGCTGTTCTGGCCGGATCTCGCTTCGTGCCATTACGCTAAGCCTGTGATGGATTGGTACGAAGTGAAGGGCGTTAATGTGGTCCTGAAGGAGGCGAACCCGCCAAACACACCAGAACTTCGTCCAATCGTAAAGTTTTGGGCGATAATGAAGAAGAAGTTGAAGAAAAGCGGAAAAACATTCAAAACCGATGAAGCTTTGAAGAAAAACTGGAAGAAATTGTGTAAGGAAGATGGACAAGACCTCACCCAAGATCTCATGAGCAGTGTTAAGAGAAATGTACGAGCATTCAGCTTGGGGGAGGATATTCAATAAATTTATTTAATCCTTGAAATTTTGAGAAGTATCCGATTTAAAATGAATTTTTGGTGATCATTTTTGTGTGTCTCATTTTTTCCGAGTCCAGTCTTTAATATGCACAATTATGAGGCACTTTCAATCGAAATCGACCTTATGTAATTTGCTCGCAACTACCGAATATGTAGAATATGAATGCATACCGGGAACTACAAAGAGCGCTGCCAGCAGTATATTAAAACAAAAACAAATTTTGAGACCTATTAAAAATACTGCGATAAAGCATAAAAAAAAAATTGTGCATAAAAGAAATTAAATCCAGTTCGATACCAGCTACATCGAGAGTATTTGCGTATTATGCATCTCTAGTTCTTAAAGAAACATATGTAACGTAAGTACTGAGAATACTTTCAGGCGTTTATTTGACAGCATGAACAAACACGGAAATGTCAACCAATGCACTTTTCACGCTTATTTATAATTCTGTCCTCAACTGTCAAACTCAAATTGTGCAGTAGTTGCCATTCAAAACGTCGTTCAAGCTTAATTTACGTGCACAACTCGTCAGCCTTGTGAAATTTTTAGCATGTTCAAAGACAATTGTCGACTCTTCAAGTGATAGCGACACGTGTCGACTCATCGACTCGC
Organism: Aedes japonicus; assembly: GCA_034211315.2. Classification (NCBI taxonomy): domain Eukaryota; kingdom Metazoa; phylum Arthropoda; class Insecta; order Diptera; family Culicidae; genus Aedes; species Aedes japonicus. Next base: position 4,039 of record JASCZW010010891.1, on the reverse strand, counting down.
CGAACAGCCCTATTCTTCTGATTCTTTCTGGCGGGAAGAATTGACAGTTCTCGGATTAAATTTCTAAATTAAAAATCGTGTTTCCGTAAATTTCCTAGAAAACTGTGATCAGATTGCGGATTTTGAAATGAAAAATTAATTTGATATCTCTGAATTTATAGTATCTGGGTCCAATTTGCAGATCGGAGTAAAGATTTCAATTATGTCAAATTCACATACACAAAGATAAATCAAATTTCAAGTTTCCGAAGATGGGCGGTTGTTTCGTTCCTTAGGTGAAGAAGCATTAGAAAAAGTTTTTAAAAGATCGATACAGTATCTGAACTTGAGAAAGCGTTCTGCAAGAACTATGGGAGCTTCCGCAAAAAAAAACTTCGTCGCGAACATTAGGCGAATGGAAAGTGCCTCATTTTGAATGATGAATCGTACTTCACGTTTTCGCATCATGAATTGAAAGCCGTAATATACTGACAACAATACCTGTTAAATATGCCAGCGATCGATTCTGAAGTTTATATCAGCCCGAAACTGAAGCAATTCATCAAAAAATCAATGGTTTGGCCGGATCTTGCAAACTGTCATTATACAGAGTGTCTCACAATAGGTGTCACTTTTTTTCAGTCTGGGTTTATTTCAGCTGGGTAATTTTAACAGCGGAATTGATCATACCCGTTTTTAGTGTATTCTTTTGACAGCTTATCGCTGAAGATAAATAAGCAATTCCGTTTGTTTACATTTATCAGCTACCATGGAAGCCATACAGAGGAAAGTTTACAAATTACATTTTCCAAAGCTTAGACCGTGTCAGATATTCAATAGCCTTAAGCAGTTCGGAGTGGTGCCTTGAAACGGTTCAAGGAAACTGGAAATGTCCATAGTCAACACAAAGGAGGTGCCAGACGAACTACCAGAACGAAGAAAAAGATCAAACGTGTGAGGAAGCGAATAAGACGTCATCCGGCCGTATCTGGCCGTAAATTGAGCGAACAATTTCAAATGCCCCCTGCTTTATTGAACAGGCTCAACAAACATGATCTGGAATGCAAGCCGTACAAGAAACAACGGATTCACGGATTGACGGAGCGTCAAAACAAGCCAGATTTTTATTTTAAATCGGCCCAGTGTCTGCGAGATTTTATTTTCGGATGAAATGCTCATCTTTTTTCAGGACAATTATAATTAACATAATGATCGTGTGTGGCAAAAGTCTTGCCAATATTCCAAGTGATAAACTAGCTGTAGAACGCTATCAGAATGTATCGAAAATCATGGTATGGAGCGCCATTCTACGAAAAGGAAAACTTCCTCTTTTTTTTTCATAGAACCTAACGTTAAATTAAACACTGAATATTACATCGAGCTGGTTTTGAAAAACCATCTGATGCTTCAACGCTAAATGGGAATACACCAAATTGTTTCCAACAGGACTCAGCTCCAGCTCACAAGGCAAAGAAGACACAAGCATGATGCGCGGAAAATTTTCCCGATTTCATCACAAGCGAAGAATGGCCTGCATCTTCACCGGATCTCAACCCACTTGACTACTCTTTTTGAGGTTATATGCTTCAATATATAGGCCCTACGAAAGGGCTTACTGTAGATCAATTATGAAATTATTCAAATAATTTTGGCTGCGTACCTTTGTTAACACATTTAAAGATTGGACTAGTAAAAAATGCGACACTTTGTTTATGTGTGCAAAATTTTATTGCGATAGTAGTTTTCAAGATGCATTTGAAACAAGAAGAGCTACGCCAGCAAATCTTGGGCGCGGTGATCGATAATCCTGGTCAGCCGCACAGATGGATCGGCAAAAGGCTTGGAATCCACCATTCCACCATGTCCCGCGTTGTGAACATGTTCCAGGACACGGAGGCCATCGAGCGGCGCGCTGAAAGCGGAATTCCCAGCGAAGGCACGGAAGGTAAGGCAGTGCTTTAAGAATAACCCGAACCTTTCCACCCGAGACGTGGCCAAAAAGATCCATTCGTCGAAGTGGTTCGTCCAGCAGACCATGAAGCGGGCTGGGCTACGTGTTTTAAAGGTCAGAAAGGCGCCAAACCGGACTGACGAGCAAAACACGGTGGCCAAATTGCGTGCGCGGAAGCTGTACTGTGAGTGGCTGGTCATGCCAGGCTGTCTCGTCATGGACGACGAGACATATACCAAGGCGGACACCAAAGAAATCCTCGGCCTCGAGGTTTTTTGTGGGTACGTCCGCGCATGGGGTTCGGAAGAAGTTCGGAAGAGAAAGATGGACAAATTCGCGAAGAAGTACCTGTTGTAGCAGGGCGATCTGCAAGTGCGGACAGTACAGCAAGCCGTTCGTTACAACCGGCATCATAAACGGGCAGATTTATCGAGAGGAATGCTTGCAGAAGCGCTTGCTGCCCTTCCTCTGCTCTCACCGTGGTCCCACGCTGTTCTGGCCGGATCTCGCTTCGTGCCATTACGCTAAGCCTGTGATGGATTGGTACGAAGCGAAGGGCGTTAATGTGGTCCCGAAGAGCGAGACCCGCCAAATGCACCAGAACTTCGTCCAATCGGAAAGTTTTGGGCGATAATGAAGAAGAAGTTGAAGAAAAGCGGAAAAACATTCAAAACCGATGAAGCTTTGAAAAAAAAAACTGGGAGAAATTGTGTAAGGAAGATGGACAAGACCTCACCCAAGATCTCATGAGCAGTGTTAAGAGAAATGTACGAGCATTCAGCTTGGGGGAGGATATTCAATAAATAAATAATGACAAAATATCGCTAATATATAGTTATTTAATCCTTGAAAATTTGAGAAGTATCCGATTTGAAATGAATTTTTGGTGATCCATTTTGGTGATGTCTACTGTTTTTTCCGTAGTGCCAGTCTTTAATATGCATCAATTATGAGGCACTTTCAATCTGAAATCGACCTTATTTAATTTGCTCGCAACTACAGAATATGTAGAATATGAATACGGACCGGGAACTACAAAGAGCGCTGCCAGCGGTATATTAAAAAAACAAATTTTGAGACCTGCTCAAAAATACTGCGATAAAGCATAAAAAAGAAATTGTGCATAAGAAATTAAATCCAGTTCGATACCAGCTACATCGAGAGTATTTGCGTATTAAGCATCTCTAGTTCTTAAAGAAACATATATGTAACGTAAGTACTATGAGAATACTGTCAGGCCTTTGTTTGACAGCATGAACAAACACGCAAATGTCAGCACAATGCATTTTTTCACGCTCACATTATAATCCTGTACCTTCAGCTGTCAATCTAAGGTTGTGCAGTGAATCTGCCATGCAAACGTCATTCAAGCAATTTACGTGCATAACTCGTCAGCCTTGTATGGAAATTTTTAGCATGTTCGAAGACCAGTTGTCGGCTCTTCAAGTGATAGCGACGTGTCGACTCGTCGATTCGCCGAACAGCCTATTCTTCTGATTTATTCTGGCGGAAAACCAGCTCTATTGACAGTTCTCGGATTAAATTTCGGTGAAAATCGTGTTTCCATGAAATTTCTAGGAAACTGTGATCAGATTGCGGATTTTGAAATGGAAAATGAGTTCGATGTCTCTGATGTTATAGTATCCGGGTCGAATTTGCAGATCAGGTAAAGATTTCAATTATGCCAAATTCAACATACACGAAGATAAATCAAATTTCAAGTTTTCGAAGATGGGCGGTTGTTTCGTTCCTTGGGTGAAGAAGCATTGAAAAAGTTTTTAAAGATCGATACAGTATCCCAAGTGAAAGCGTTCTTCAAAGAACTATGGAGCTTCCGCAAAAAACTTCGTCGCGAACGATGCGGGCCATCCGAAAGTGCCTCATTTTGAATGATGAATCATTACTTCACGTTTTCATATGGTTGACCGTAATATGCAACAACACCTGTTAAATATGCAGCGATCGATTCTGAAGTTTTATCAGCCAATGCTTGCCAAAACTGACAATTATTAAAGAAATCAATGGTCTGGCCGGATCTTTCAAACTGTCATTATACAGAGTGTCTCCCCAATAGGTGGCACTTTTTTCAGTCTGGGTTTATTTCAGCTG